>JADPWL010003293.1:0-40001 GCA_019059595.1 Marasmia exigua
ATAAAAGCATTTTAAATAAATTATTTCAACCTAATTCGAACATTATTTACAACACATAAATAATAACAATCAGATGTAGATGGTCTTGCGTCGACATATATATTAAATTTTTTTTTTGTTACAAATTCATTATTAAACTTAATTGGTTTGATTTAGTTACGTACTGTCTAAAAATAAATAATGATTTTTTTTAGAAAAATATATTGTTTTCATAAATTTCGTTACAATTTTTCATGTTGCAACTTTGCGCAAAATTCAAAATGTCTTTTGTGCCGGTTGAATACTTTTGATCACTTTTGATCGTTAATTATTCAAGATTTCTGTGTTCTTCGCTGTTTTCCTCGTCGAGTTGAGATCCTCCTCCGAATAATCCACGCGTGTGATCACGATTTCACGAACTGCGAGCTGTTCTTTTCGTTGAGTTTAGCTTCTTAGCTCCTCCGAATAAGACAAGTTTTTACCCGACTACGGCAAAGCAAAAGGAGGGTTATGATTTTGACAGGCTATGTATGTATGTATGTATGTATGTATGTTCATCTGTTTCCACGTAACTTCTTAACTACTTATCAGAATTCGACAAATGACATATCATTATAAGCGTCTTGATCGTCCGCTGGTTATAGGCTATATGAAGTTTCACAAAATCTAATGTGGCGCCCTCTAGCGGACAAAACATACAGAGTAAAAAAATAAAGTTATGATAAATATGCCGTGTTTGGTATCATTTGAAAGCGCTTGACTTGTACATTTTGAATATATATATATTACTAGCACTTGGACACCAAAATAGTACAAATAAAATAAAAGTAAAAAAACTAAAACCCAACTACGACAAAAAACGTCGCTGAAAAAGTATAAAATAAGCCTTCGTTGTCAATTTATGCAATATTCACTATGTAGAGATAAAATTTCATGTTTGGAAAGGCGTAGTCACACGTTAAATATACTACCCTTTGACAACGTGTGACTGCGGATTTCCAAACATGAAATTTTATCTCTACATAGTGAATATTGCATAAATTGACAACGAAGGCTTATTTTATACTTTTTCAGCGACGTTTTTTGTCGTAGTTGGGTTTTAGTTTTTAACCATGAACTAAGATAGGACTTCTTGCTAAGTGTTAGTTTATCTGTTATGTGTTTGTTGTGTTTGTGATCATGTCCTCATCGTCATCAGATAAACACTGCTGTGTTCCCGGATGCAATGGAAGTGGAGGTATGTACTTATAAAAACAACATTTTATAGTAGGTACGGCAAAGTAGCTAACCGAAGATCAGATAACCTTATTCTTTTCACTTAACCAATCAATCGTCATCATCACTAATTCAACATCCATTCCATCTGGAGCAATAAGATATTACGGACGTCATCCATTGAAGACCATTCAATTGCGCTATTTGAATTCTTACTAGAATCGCATCAGATTGACTACTAGATGTAATAGTTTTATGAAAATTCAATACAATTAGGTATTTTGTAATCATTCCTTATATCTCCCACTTGTTTTGTAACACCAATAAGTTAATGAGGCACCAAGCAGTTGGTGCGGGGCGGGATGGACTTATTGTATGGGAAGAGACTGCGGGTGCCCGACCCGCATCTCGAAAACAACCGGCGCGGTCTTTTTATCCCTAGTGTTCGTTGGTAGTGGTACCTATAGAATTCCCTTTGCGCCATCGTTTGCAAAATTGTCCGGATCGCCCTGCCCGCTATTTACATATCGCTTAATGACATTTCTATTGTTGTATTGTTATAGTTCCTCTACATCGGTTTCCAAATCCTGAAAAGGAAAAGGTGCGATTTAATACATGGTTGTATGCTATTGGATCAAGCATACTAGCACTGGAAAATGAACATATTTATAAGTATCGACGGGTATGCCGTTCACATTTTCATGATAATTACCTGTGCCGCAACAACCGCCTCAGTAACACTGCTATTCCAACATTGAATATGCCAGGTTTGTAAAAATATTACTCAATAATAAATTACATATAGCATCAGACTCTCTAACTTAAATACATATAACATTTCCTAAAGAGTATAGGTAGTAGCAGATTCTTAGCACACCTTGACCAGAGTCAAATTAAGAAAAAAGTTTTTTTTAATTGACTCTAAATAAATATTTCTCTTTGTTACATAGCAGTTAAAAAAGTTGGCTGATAACTTGTAAGGGCTTATTATTTGGGGCTATATTCACTGGTTTTATTATGCAACGATTAGTTTTGCAATTTGCTTTCCTCGTCATTTCATTGTCTGAGAAATTAATTACAACAATACATGAATAATAATTTGTGTTTGTTCAATGTCTGATGTTATGGACCAAACAATTAATGCAGGCACTTTGATTAATGCCCGGGCATTGTTATTCAAATGTTACAATAATTATTAACAATTAATTAAAGGTGTTTCTATTGATCTAATTGATGATTTGCTGTCTAAACTTGATTATTTATTACATAGACCGGTCATTATCACATTCCTACTTGAAAATTGGGTAATTCATCACTTGGTCCTTAACATTTTTATTTATTTTAATTATTGTATTTTGTAAGTAATTCCTCTTTTATTAATTTATGTTTAATTAAATTGTATGTAAATTTCAAACTAATCATTTTGTTTTGTTTTGGTCACCAGTTTATTTAAATTATGTTAAAGAACATTATTTTCGCTCTATACATTTTCGGGCGCGTATCAAAAGTGCCGGCAGATAAAAAAAACTGATACAGGTACAGGTACTTGTATAACTTGCTCACAGCAAGCCTACAACTTCCATGGCGTAATAGATATGGCTTGAAATGGCTAGTTCTACACACCTGAGACTTTTTTTTTATCAGCCAGCACTTATGATGATGAGGGCCCAATAAAAATTATGTCTTTTAAATTTTGATGAGAGTGAATAATATTTTTCAGGAAATAAATTAAATATTGATCATAATGCACACTCAAACTCGATGCGGAATGTGCCAGCTGTACTACCTTCCACATCTAGAGGTAAGATTTTAATTTGGAAAAACTGAAATAACTAAAATGAATAAAAAAGAATGAACACCTTCCGAATGAGAGTTTATACGAGCTTTGATTTTACAAATGTATGTGCGTATTTTTTTAATAAATCATTTGGCAGTGAGTGAGGCAAAATTATTGAATCATAATATATACTTGTATTTAATTTTAGTTTAATGTTTCCTATAAGGGATAATGCATAAACTAATTAGTTTTACCCATCTTTGTTTCCAGCTTCATTTAATAATCCAAGTGATTCCAATAACATGGACCCTGAGAAAAAATATTTTCAAGATGCACTTCAAGAAGAAACAGGAAAGGAAAATCTTGGTGAGTATCCTATTATATTCTTTTGTCATTTGAAAATTCATTAAGGAGATAAATCATTCTTTATTGCACAAAAGGTTACATAGAAAACTTAACATGCTTATAGGCACAGATGATTACAACTAAAAATTCTAAATTTATTCCATTCTTTTAATTTCAAAAAGAAAAATTTTCAAAGAAAAATAATATTTAACACACTCTACATTAACGCTTCATACTATGTCACATAAAAAGAAGGAGGTATTGAAGTCGGCGCAAAGCGAATTTGGACCTTCCTTTGAATCACAAAATTAAAATGTAGAAGTATGTATCTGGCGCCGACATCAATACCTCCTTCTTTTCATGTGACATGGTAACAAGCGTTTATGTAGAGTGTCTTAAATATTTTTTTTCGCTTTTTAGTTTTTTCGAAGGCGGTTTTATTTTTCTTCAATAATTTTTATTTATTTGATGATTTTTAGTGACTTGAGCGATAGGAGCTCACTGAATAAAAACGTGTGTTTATATGAGTAAGTCGTAGGTTCGAATCGAAAAACCATTCACAATTCAATGATTTATAATTCAATGATTTATTTTGAATTTCGAACGACCTTTCATCGTCAGTTCACTTGATTATTTTAACTAGCAGTCTGAATATGCGTACAGTAGTGAAAGAATAATCCTTAAACTCCTTACCGTTGAGGAGTTGACCTTCCATCATCAGCTCAGCCACATTTATATTCAGTTTATTCGATATTATAACTAGCAGTCTCAATATACGTACAACAGTCAAAGAATAATCCTTAAACTCCTAACCCGTTGAGGAGTTGACCTTCCATCATAAGCTCAGCCACATAAAATTATTACGATCAGACGTAAATATGGTGTGGCTTTGAAATAAAAATACTAAAACAGTATAAGTGCCTATAAAAATTGAGTTTGCCCTCGATTTCTCTAGGATCCTATCATCAGATCATGACATGTTGACAATAGGACCAACTAGATACTAAACCCTTTCAAACAAAAAAAAGAATTTTAAAATCGGTTGGTAATTTACGGAGCTATCGCATAACACACATACAAAAAAAAACAACATTCAGACGAATTGAGAACCTCCTCCTTTTTGAAGTAGGTTAAAAATGTAAATCCTTTTCATATAGCCAATGAAATATATGTAGTTCCATTATTATAACCTTTGAGAGCTGTGGATTTTGTAAAAGATAATGTTAAAATAAGAAAAAACAGTCGTTAAATCTAAGTCTTAAAACTTTTCAGCAGTCACAATGAACAAAGAGGCTATTACACATCCTCAAAAAATTATGAGACAACCTTCCACATCCAGAGGTAAGAAATTATTTTTCATTTAGGAGAACTTGTAGATGGATGGGTGCAGTGGTAGGTACCTTGTTGTGGTGCGTGGTGATGAGGTTCCGTATGCGGGGTTAGGTAAATCAAACGACGTCACACACTGAATGTTTCTATTGCCACACACAGTTCCAAAGCAATACAGTTAGATAGCGCAGCACACAGTTCTACTATTTTAGAAGGAGTGAAAGATTAACACACAGAAGAGAGTACGTAAAGAATACAGGAGATTAGAAAGCTTAAGCGCATAAGTAAACAAGCTAGGTAGCCGGCGCGCGATCATGCGTAATCATCCGCGTTGTGCGTGGAGACCGACTGACTGGAAGGGAAGACCGGCCGATCCCTGCGCACGCGCATTGCGCGCGCAGCGTTGAACAAAAGGATCGGGTTGGCCGACCGTTCCGCGGCGCGGTTCCACTGCGCCCGCTTAGTGAATGCAATGACGGACGATATGTAAACAACGTTAATGATTAAGATTTATTGATACTTTTATTTTTGTGTATTATGTTTGTATTATATTGTAAATATGTATTTAGTGTTGTTCCTTAGTGTAGTTTAATTTATTATAAAGTTTTGTTATTTGTGTAAATAAATTTAGGTTAATATAGATTAAGTAAATATGAACATATAACAATGTATATAAGTAAATATAATAATGTGTGTGTGTGTGTGTGGTTAGTAACGTAGGTTCCCTACATCACTCCCCCCCAGAGACCGTCACTACGGGCGATAATAATTAGGAAAACGTACAGTACGACCTGAACGAGTATGCCTAATGTACTCCTGTGTAGGTACAGGGGTAGGTGCTGTACTGGGATTAAGGGCCGGAGTATGGGTGGGAATCGGAATGGGAGGATATGGAGTTGGGATGGTATTGGATATTGGATGGGGAGTTGGGTCCGCTAGTATGTAGGCCGGCTTTAGGCGGTCTATAGATACTGTGGTAGACTTACCTTTCACCAATATCCTAAAGGTTTTATCACCTCTTTCGAGTACTTCGTGAGGGCCGGAGTAGGGAGGCTTTAAAGCGCCTCTTAATGCATCGTCCCTTAGAAAAACGTGGCTAGAGGTGAGGAGATCCTTGTAAATAAAGATTTTATCCTTTTTATGACGCGCTGCGGGGGATGGTGCTAGTTTAACCGCAAAGTGGCGTAGGCGAGATGTAAAATCCGATATATCGGTGGAGTCTGGTACAGTCGCTTGAAGAAATTCACCAGGCAGACGTAGTGGTTCGCCATACACTAACTCGGCCGATGAAGATTGAAGGTCCTCCTTAAAAGAACTTCGAATGCCGAGGAGTATAAGGGGCAGATGGTCTACCCAATTGCAGTCGGCGTGGCACATTATGGCTGCTTTTAACTGTCGGTGGAAACGTTCCACGAGTCCGTTACACGCTGGGTGATACGCGGTAGTTTGGCGATGTTTGAATCCAATCATTTTTCCAAGGTATTGGAAAAGTGCGGATTCAAACTGTCGACCGCGATCAGTGACGATATCCGTTGGACATCCAAACCTGGATACCCACGATATCAGCGCCTTGCCAACGGTTTCGGCAGTCATATCGACCATTGGTGTGACTTCCGGCCAGCGTGTGAAACGATCTACGATGGTAAGACAGTATTTGTAGCCCTGTGAAGGAGGAAGGGGACTAACAATATCCATGTGGATAAAGGCAAATCGGGCGCGAGGTAAAGTGAACGTGCCAAGAGGAGACGACACGTGGCGGTTTACCTTGGCGCGTTGACATGCCAAGCATTTGCGAGACCATTCTCGACAGTCTTTACGCACTCCAGGCCAAACAAAACGTTCTGCCACTAATTTAGCGGTTGCGTTAGCGCCTGGGTGGCTGAGACTATGAAGGCTGTCGAAGAGCTGTTTTCGCAAAGGCTTTGTGATGAAGGGCCTTGGGGACGGTGTACTGACGTCGCAGTACACTTCGGTCCTAGCGTCTGGAGCAGGCAACTTTTCGAAGCGGAGTGAAGATTCAGCGCTCAACAGTTGTGTCAACTCCGGGTCCACAGCTTGAGATGAAGCGAGTCGTTCATAGTCGACTGGTATCTGCAGTTCATCAATCCGTGATAATGTATCGGTGACGACGTTGTCTTTGCCGGAGATGTGTCGGATGTCGGTCGTGAACTGCGAGATGTAGTCGAGGTGGCGATACTGACGGGGCGAACAGTTGAGTTTCCGTTCGTGGAAAGCAAAACTGATCGGCTTGTGGTCAGTATATACCACGAAGTGTCTCGCTTCCAGCATGTGACGAAAGTATTTAATACTCTCGTATATGGCCAACAACTCGCGATCGTACGGTGAGTATTTTTGCTGGATAGGACTCAACCGACGTGAAAAGAATGCAAGAGGTTGCCATACGCCGTTTTTATACTGCTGCAATACCGCACCCATGGCCAAGTCGGACGCGTCTGTTACCAGAGCGAGATTGGCTTCCGCGTCGGGGTGTGCTAGTAATGCAGCGTTAGATAGGTCTTCCTTGCACTGCTCAAAAGCAAGGAGGGTTTCTCCAGCCAGTTCAACAGGATGGGATGCCTTTACTGAACCTGTGAGCAGAGAGTTGAGTGGACCTTGGGTCTTGGCGGCGTGCGGAACAAAGCGCCTATAGAAATTTGCCATGCCCAGGAACCTTCTCAGTTGCCTCACGGTTTTAGGCGCTTGAAAATCCTTAATGGCTTGGACTTTAGTGTCCAAGGGTTTGGTACCGGCTTCCGAGATACTATAACCTAAGAAAGAAACTTCACTAGCTCCAAAAACACACTTGGAAGTGTTAACGACGATGCCGTATTCCTTCATACGGGTGAAGAGCTGCTGGAGATGATACTCATGTTCTGCTTCTGTCCTAGAAAATACGAGGAAATCGTCAAGGTAGCAGTAGCAGAAATCTAGGCCTCTGGTCATCTCGTCGACGAAGCGTTGGAATGTTTGCCCAGCGTTTCTCAGCCCAAAGGTCATATACGGAAATTCGTATAGACCAAAGGGAGTTGTGATGGCAGTTTTCTGAATATCTGGCGAATGGACAGGTATCTGGTTATAGGCCTTAACTAAATCGATTGTGGAAAAGACTTTACAACTAGATACAGCATGCGCGAAGTCATGAATATGCCGAATAGGGTAACGGTCCGGGATGGTGCGTGCGTTGAGGAGCCTATAGTCGCCGCAAGGTCTCCAGCCGTTGTCCTTCTTCGGCGCCAGGTGCAACGGCGAGGCCCAAGGACTGTCAGATGGACGTGCTGTACCGCTGTTAAGCATGAGCTGAAATTCCTGCTTGGCGATTTTCAGTTTATCTGGGGCCAATCGACGAGGAGTGGAAAAAATGGGTGGGCCAGGTGTAGTACGTATGTAGTGCACAGTGTTGTGTCGGGGTGTAGTGATGGTGCCAGATGGGCGAGTAATTTCGGGAAACTGCGACAAAATGTTATGGTATCTAGTGTCGCCCGTCAATACCTTCACTGAGCAAATGTCTACAGCGTTAGCTGCAGCAGCCTTAGATGATAAGTCTGTAACACTATCTACTAGGCGCTGTTTACGACAGTCTACAATCAAACTATAATGGCTAAGGAAATCAACCCCTATTATAGGTTTGGTTACATTAGCCACTATAAAGCGCCAGGGAAAACTACGCCTAAAGCCTAAGTTTAAGTCTAATTCCACATAGCCAAAAGTATCTATAGCACTACCATTTGCCGCACTTAATTGATAATTAGTCTTTGCACGTCGGTCATGTAGCGCGGATCGAGGGTAAACGCATAAGTCACTGCCAGTGTCTACTAGAAATTTGACGTTCGAGCTGCGGTCCGTGACGAAGAGGCGACCTGAAGAGGCGAGGCAATCACCAGTCGCCATTAGCGACTGCCCATGGAGTTTCCCGCCTTGTAGTCGCAAGGCTTGATGCAGCTTCGAGCCTTATCACCAAACTTGGCGTGATACCAGCAGACAGGGAACTTGCGGTAGCTGGAGTTAGACCGGGATCGAGATTTTTGACGAGATGAGTTCCGTCTCTGAGGTCTTGATCGGATGCTGGAACATTGGGCTGAGCGAGAATGTTCATCGAGCTTCAGCGTGAGGAGTTCCACCATCTTCTTCAGTTCCGCTATCTCGGCGTGCTGGTTCACAGCGTTGACGGCCTGGGATGAAGTGGACACGACGTTGCGGTTTGATGAAATCTCCTGGATACGGTCAGCCAGGTCAGAGAGCTGATCCAAGGAGTGAGTTGGCTGTGATGCCAGAATCGACTGGATGTCGCGAGGTAGACGGTTGCACCAGATCGTCTTGATGAAATCTTCTGGTACAGCCGGGCCAGCAAGATCTTGCAGGTGCCGGAGGAACTGGGAAGGTTTCCGGTCACCAAGTTCCTCATGGTTGAGCAGCTGACGTACCTTCAATTCCTGGGAGGCGGAGAGTCTCTTGACTAACTCGGTCTTAATCCTCTGGTATCGATTCTCGGCCGGAGGATTGAGGATAATATCCTTCACGGCCCTAGAATGTTGGATGTCCAGGTTGTTGGTGACGATCGTGAACTTGACAAGGTCGCTGGTTATACCGTTTGCTTCAAACTGACTCTCGAGAAGAGCAAACCAAATCTCGGGTTCATCTGGGTCGAAAGGTGGGACACGCAGGTTGGTTCGAGTCTTTACGCGTGACGTGCCGGACGAGTCGGATGAAGTGGAAACGCGCACTTTTTGCTTGCGCCGCTTAGTAATGTTACCGTCTCCGCCATCTTGTCCGACGGTTCTATCGGTATCAGAACTATGGGTACTCATCTTTGTGGCTCTTCGTGCTCTGTCGGGTCACCAGTGTAGATGGATGGGTGCAGTGGTAGGTACCTTGTTGTGGTGCGTGGTGATGAGGTTCCGTATGCGGGGTTAGGTAAATCAAACGACGTCACACACTGAATGTTTCTATTGCCACACACAGTTCCAAAGCAATACAGTTAGATAGCGCAGCACACAGTTCTACTATTTTAGAAGGAGTGAAAGATTAACACACAGAAGAGAGTACGTAAATAATACAGGAGAATAGAAAGCTTAAGCGCATAAGTAAACAAGCTAGGTAGCCGGCGCGCGATCATGCGTAATCATCCGCGTTGTGCGTGGAGACCGACTGACTGGAAGGGAAGACCGGCCGATCCCTGCGCACGCGCATTGCGCGCGCAGCGTTGAACAAAAGGATCGGGTCGGCCGACCGTTCCGCGGCGCGGTTCCACTGCGCCCGCTTAGTGAATGCAATGACGGACGATATGTAAACAACGTTAATGATTAAGATTTATTGATGCTTTTATTTTTGTGTATTATGTTTGTATTATATTGTAAATATGTATTTAGTGTTGTTCCTTAGTGTAGTTTAATTTATTATAAAGTTTTGTTATTTGTGTAAATAAATTTAGGTTAATATAGATTAAGTAAATATGAACATATAACAATGTATATAAGTAAATATAATAATGTGTGTGTGTGTGTGTGTGGTTAGTAACGTAGGTTCCCTACAAACTCAAATGGGTACACTACCTTTAATATTATGTACAATAGTTATACATGTACCACTTTCATTGAAAATTGGTGTGAGTAAGATAAATCCAGTACTTTCTTAGTATATTTATGTCATTGGCTGAGCAGTGTAAACTAAACTAAGTGCTGGCTACACTAAACATTATCTATTTTAGCCAGAGCCCTTCAGCTAAAGTTAGATAGACTGATAAACTTTATTACTAAAAACTAACTACCTGCAGTATCTGCCTCGGGTACCGCGCGTGCTAGCTAACTGTGTCATGTCTTCATTTAAATATTTTCTATGTTTAATTGTCACCCAAAAAATTCAGCCAATGTATAATAATTACATAAATAAAAAACCTTTGTGAATTTCTAATTGAACTTAATTGAATACTCTTACTTGTTTCTAGCTTCATTTAATGATCTTGATCTCAACTCGATGGAGCCTGAAAAAAAGAAACTGAAACATGCAAGTGACGGTGCAACAGGAAAGGAAATTGTTGGTTCGTAGCTCCATACTAATTATCTAAATACGTTTCCCGGGAGAAATGCATTACGCAGACCCTGTCGCCGGGGGGACGACAGGGTACTGTGGGACTCACCCTCCGGGCCGCTTCTTCTAACAAGAAGCGGCCTGAGGGCATACCCACTAAAACTCCCGGGGCTCAACCACCCGTGGGTATAGAATGGGGTCACGGGAACTGCGCTAGGCTATTCCCCGCAACCCCACTCCCCCACAGGCCCCTACACGGGGTGTGCGGCCACGCCCCTCCTCAGACTAGGAGGAGGGGGGTTGGGGACAGCCACCTTCACGGAGAGGACGAAGAGTTCTCCGCCGGACTCGTCCTCTCCTTGCTCAAAGCGGGCCTGCGAGGGGGTTAATCTCGCGCTCCCGCTCCGCCGCCTCCTTCTGCGCCACCACTTCCTCACAGAAGTAGGCGAAGGCCGACCACGCCCCCTCATTATCCAGCAAAGCTTCAATTATGCTGGGCAATGAGAGGTCATGTCCGACCTCCGCGACCAGTGCGGACCGCTGTTGGTCGAAGGACGGGCACACCACCAAAGTGTGGTGCGCCGAGTCCTCCGCAGCGCCGCACTGGTGGCACGAAGGAGTGTCCTCCCGCTGAATACGGTGCAGGTAGTTACCGAAGCAACCATGCCCGGTAAGTACCTGCACCGTCCGGAAGGACAAAAACCCGTGGGGGCGCTCGAGCCACCGGTCCAAGACCGGGGCGAGTGCCGCGAGCGTTGGACGGCCGTACCTCTCCACCTGGAGAGAGGCCGTCCATGCCTCCGTCATTTGCTGGCGGTCCTCCTTTCTTCTCGCCTCCCTTTCTCGGGGGCAGAAGGACTCGCCAGCCACTCGCTTGGCCGCCGTCCACTCGTAGACGGCGGCCAGCACTCCAGCCTCCAACTCCCATGGCGGGGTGGAGGCGAGTGCGCAGGCCGCGGAGAAGCCTACCGTTCGGTAGGCTCTCGCGACCCGCTGGGCAATGGCCCGTTGCGGCCTCCTTAAGAGGGCCGCATTATCCCTCCTTCTCAGGGCCTCCGCCCAGATCGGGGCCCGGTAGAGGGCTATGGAGCGGAGGATGCCGGCGTATAGCCGCCGACACTTCTCTCCGGGCCCTCCCAGATTCGGCAGCAGCCACGAAAGGTGGTCTGCTGCCTTTAGGACCCGCGCTGACACCCCCCTAAAGTGGGGGCCAAAGTGCCAGCGCGGATCCAGTGTAAGGCCGAGATACTTCATCTCGGCCCCCACCGGGATGTCCACCCCCCCGACGCGGATGGCTGCGCCGGGGGGTGGTCGGCTCTCCCGAGGCCCGGGGACACATCTCTTACCTTTTTTTTTTTTTTTGGTTTCCCGGGAGAAATGCATTACGCAGACCCTGCCGCCGGGGGGTGACAGGGTACTGTGGGACTCACCCTCCGGGCCGCTTCTTCTAACAAGAAGCGGCCTGAGGGCATACCCACTAAAACTCCCGGGGCTCAACCACCCGTGGGTATAGAATGGGGTCATGGGAACTGCACTAGGCTATTCCCCGCAACCCCACTCCCCCACAGGCCCCTACACGGGGTGTGCGGCCACGCCCCTCCTAGTCTGAGGAGGAGGGGGGTTGGGGACAGCCGGAAGAGCTGAGCCGTCCCCAACGAGCGGTGGAGGTGCCAATGGCAGTGCCGGCACAGGGAGCCCCGTCCCTGTTGCCGGCTGGCCACCTCCACGGAGAGGACGAAGAGTTCTCCGCCGAACTCGTCCTCTCCTTGCTCGAAGCGGGCCTGCGAGGGGGTTAGACTCGCGCTCCCGCTCCGCCGCCTCCTTCTGCGCCACCACTTCCTCACAGAAGTGGGCGAAGGCCGACCATGCACTCTCCCTATCCAGCATAGCTACAACTATGCTGGACAACGAGAGGTCATGTCCGACCTCCGCGACCAGCGCGGACCGCTGTTGGTCGAAGGACGGGCACACCACCAAAGTGTGGTGCGCCGAGTCCTCCGCAGCGCCGCACTGGTGGCACGAAGGAGTGTCCTCCCGCTGAATACAGTGCAGGTAGTTACCGAAGCAACCATGCCCGGTAAGTACCTGCACCGTCCGGAAGGACAAAAACCCGTGGGGGCGCTCGAGCCACCGGTCCAAGACCGGGGCGAGTGCCGCGAGCGTTGGACGGCCGTACCTCTCCACCTGGAGAGAGGCCGTCCATGCCTCCGTCATTTGCTGGCGGTCCTCCTTTCTTCTCGCCTCCCTTTCTCGGGGGCAGAAGGACTCGCCAGCCACTCGCTTGGCCGCCGTCCACTCGTAGACGGCGGCCAGCACTCCAGCCTCCAACTCCCATGGCGGGGTGGAGGCGAGTGCGCAGGCCGCGGAGAAGCCTACCGTTCGGTAGGCTCTCGCGACCCGCTGGGCAATCGCCCGTTGCGGCCTCCTTAAGAGGGCCGCATCGCCCCTCCTGTTCAGGGCCTCCGCCCAGATCGGGGCCCCGTAGAGGGCCATGGAGCGGAGAATGCCGGCGTATAGTCGCCGAAACTTCTCTCCGGGCCCTCCCAGATTCGGCAGCAGCCACGAAAGGTGGTCTGCTGCCTTTAGGACCCACGCTGACACCCCCCTAAAGTGGGGGCCAAAGTGCCAGCGCGGATCCAGTGTGAGGCCGAGATACTTCATCTCGGCCCCCACCGGGATGTCCACCCCCCCGACGCGGATGGCTGCGCCGGGGGGTGGTCGGCTCTCCCGAGGCCCGGGAAAGTAAAGGGCCTCGGTTTTGGCCAGGGCTACATTTAGCCCCAGCCGGCCGATACGGCCGACGACTAAATCGCCGCCGACCGATGCGAGGCGCGCTGCATCACGGAAGGACTTCCCCCGGGCGGTGACTAGGGTGTCATCTGCATAACAGATGACACCCATGCCCGGGAGAAGCGCGCCTCGCAACACCCAGTCGTACCCGATGTTCCAGAGCAGGGGCCCCAAAACGGACCCCTGTGGAACACCGGATACGACTTGACGCCGCTGGACAGAACCAGCGGCGTCAACAAACGCCACGGACCGGTCGGCGAGATAGTCACCGACCAGCCCTATCAGGTATGGATGCACCCGGAAATACCGGAGTGCCTCCATAATAACTGCATGGGGGAGGGAGTTGAAGGCATTCTTGATGTCTAACGAGACTGCCAACAACCCCTCCCCCCTGCTCGACGCTCCCTCGCAGAGGGAGCGGAGCCGGGACAGGGCGTCGATCGTGGATCGACCGGCCCTGAACCCGTACTGGGCCTCACTGAGGTTAGGCCCAGTCTCCTCGAGGTGCTGGACGAGGCGGGAAGCGATGATCTTCTCGAAGATCTTCCCCACCTCGTCCAGCAGCACGATCGGCCTATAGGCCGACGGGTCGTCGGCCGGCCGACCTTCTTTACGAAGGAGGACCAGCAGGCCCTCCTTCCAGATCCGGGGGAACCTCTCTGACCGGAGGCACCGGTCAAAGAGGCCCCTGATCCTCTCCTCCATCTGCCCGAGGCAGATGGAGAGGATGCGGGCCGGGACTCCGTCCGGCCCGGGGGCGGTCTTCTTCCCCCGCAGTCGGAGCTCGACCATTCCGAGCTCCGTCGTCGTGACCTGCGGGGGGGCCTCCACCAACTGGTATAATCCATATGGTGGAGGCATCGGAGGGGGGACAAACGAGTGGTCGCAGGGGGGCAACAACCCCTGTACCACCCGTCCCAAGAGCCCCGGCTCCAGAGTCTCGGTGACGGGGCGGCCAATGGGGCGCAGCTTTTGCCGCGCCGCCTTGTACGGCCGCCCCCACGGATCGTCGTCGAGACTCTGGAGCATCTCCTCGCGGGCGCGATCCTTAGCCTCGCCGATCGCGCCCTTGAGTGCGCGCCTCCTGTCCCGAAAGACTTCGTAGAGGCGCGCCTCCTCCTCCTGGTCCCGCCGCCGCCGCCGCCGGCTCCGGGTGTAGGCCCTCCGGGCGGAGAAACACTCCGCACGGAGGGCGTCGAGCTCGGCCGACCACCAGTACACGGCGTGTCTGGGGTCGGGGCGGCGTGACCGAGGCATGCTAAAATCGCATACCTCGGTCATGGACTGGCGAAGGCCCTCCGCAGCCGCATCGGCGTCGTCGTCCAGGACCGGGGAAATCCAGTCCTGGATTAGGGCCGCTTCCCGGGCCAGGCCTTTGTCCAGGCGGGACAGTGCCCATCTGGGGAACGGCGACCTCGGCGGCGGCGGGGGCGGGAGGGTGGACGTCCCGCGGACCACAAATCTAATAAATCTGTGGTCCGACAGGGACTCTGTCAGGTCCACCCTCCAGTCGGTGACCCGGTCGGCCAGGGCGGCGGTGGCGAAGGTGACATCCACCACCGACCCGCCGTGCTGCCGAACGCAGGTGTGGACCGACCCCCGATTCGCGAGGGCCAACCCACACCCGACGGCCCATAGTTGGACCACCTGTCCGCGCAAGTCGGAGCGGGGATTGCCCCACGCAACCGACTTGGCGTTGAGGTCACCAGCCAGTATGACCGGCCGCGGTGCCAGTCGGCCCAAAACCGCGGTCAGGGAGTTGAGGAAGTCCTCAAACTCCCTGAAGGGGCGAGTGGGGGAAAAATATGTCGCCACCACAGCATAGGGGCCAGCCATGGCGACGACATACCCCGACCCCCTCTCCACCAGAGAGAGGGGGAAAAACGGTGAGCCCTGACGGGCGAAGACAACGGCGAGCCCGTCAGAGCTCGCCAACCAGTTGGCGGAGACGTAATACGGCTCCGCCACCACGCCTTCGTCCACCTGCCACTCAGCCATGACTTGGGTGACCATGTCCTGTGCTGAGCGGCAGTGGTTGGCGTTTATTTGGAGGAATGATGTCGGAACTGAGACCATCATTCCTCCATCGCCGCCCCCTCCTCTCGCGCCGCCGGAACGGGCCCATCGGCGGGCGCGGGTATCGCCGCCGCCGGACGCACCGACGGCAATTTACCTTTCTTTGGGGGAGGTTTACACTTTCCTCCCCCCATGCGGTGCCCCGCCGGCCGGCCGCTCTCGGCACAAACGGCGCAGTGGGGCTCCGCCGTGCAGCCAGCGGCTATGTGTCCCGGCTTGCTACACCGGACGCAAAGGTGCTCCTTAGGGGCAGCAGCGGGACAGAGGGGCCTGGTGTGGCCGGTGCCCAGGCACCGGAAGCACCGGAGCGGCCCCTGCTCGATCTCGCGAACCGACGCCGACGTCCATCCGACAAGGACGCGCCCGGTCCGCAGGACCGCTCTCGCCGCCACGGTGGGGACCTGGACTCTGACTGATCCCAGGCCCCTTCGGCCGGTGACGAGTTTCCCGGCCTTCACCTCGCTGGCCGGGCACCCACCGGCGGCCGCGATCTTGGCGGCCACTTCCTCGCTGGTGACGGACTCGTCGAGCTCCGTCACCAGGAGAGAGGTGGTGCGGATGGGTTGCGCCACCCTGGCGACATCCGACACCACCTTCCTCAACTTGGCCGCAAAGGAGTTGGCTTGCTCCTTCTTGGCGGCTGGGAAGGAGAAAAGCCTTCCCCCCGCAGCTGTCACGCGGCATCTCGAGCCCTGCGCCGCCTCGTCTCCGAGAGTCTCACGAGCCCGCTTGAGTACGGACTCGTAAGACTCTCCCCTGGAAGTCGCCTCCTCCGTCAGTGTGACGACGACGGCGCTCCCATTGCGGACTCTCCGCCTTTTATTTGGCGCCGATGGTGCCGCTTTGGCTGCCTGTGCCGAGGGGGTTGCAGAAGACCCCGTTTTCTCGGCGACGGAGGGGGGGGATGTGGCCGGCACAGAAGCCGTCTTCTTCCTCCTCTGCCTCTTCCCCTTGGTGGTCCCAAGAGGCGAGGGGACGGCTGCCGCCGCCTGCTTCGCGGCCTTCTTGGCCGCCTGCCTCGTCTTCTTTGACGTGACCTCCCTCCATCCCGAGTTGGCTGGGGTGGTGGATGGGAGGAGCACGTCAGTCTCCATCGGAGGCGGGGGGGGCACCGCGGGTTGTGCCGGCTCCGGCGCCCTCGAGGTGGAAGGCACCGGCTCAGGGGCAGCTGCAGGGGCAGGGGTCCTCGTGCGTTTCCCTGCCCCCTTCCCCTTGCTGGGTGGAGGGGGGGGAGGAGGGGGAGGCATTAAATCCCTCGGCGGGGGGGCGGGCATGGCCACTCTCCTCTTGTCCGCCGCAAGTGGCGGACGGACTCGTTCCTCCGGCAATAGCCGGTTGCTGATGCCATCCAGGCACGCGCGCACAAAATTGCGCTCCTGGATGGCATGCTCGCGGAGCCTCTCCTCTACCAGCTCCCCGATCCTGGCCACCAGGTCATCCTCGGGGAGAGAGGGAGCGGAGGATCGCGACACTCCTTGGTCGGTGACGGGAGGGGGAGACACTCCGCTCTGTTTTATGAGCCGAAGCTCCTCCCGCACGGCGGCCAACTCCTTACTGAGGCGACTAACAGTCGCCTGCAGCACCGCCGCCTCCTCACTGGATGATCTCTTGGCCATCTCACACACATCTCTTACCTACTTTGACCTGACTAACCATACTAAGTACATAGCTTGAGCACATGTATTAGAAAATAAAAACTTTCACTAGAACTACAATGTTTGACATTTATACACTGCCGCTAGCGCCACCTGTGAAAAGCTTTGCGTGGATCCTCAACCCAACATGTAGCAATCTGTAAAAAGTGTTTCTTCGACTACCACTGTAATAATATGTAAATGTAACCGAATTTATTCTTGGTTTACTTTCAGGGCCTAATAAAATTCCACTGCTTAGAGATACTGAACGCGAACAAGATGCACGTCACGCTGTCCCCGTCGAAATAGTGGATCAACAACCTAGTTGTGCAAAAGGTATATTTTAAATACACTAGATAGATAGTTACGAGTACTTACTGTGAAAAAGCAGGATTGTGCCGGTTCGACCGGAGTGATACCACGGCCTTACAGAAGCCCGGTGTGAAGCAGTGCCTGCGGTGAGTTCCGCCCAGTGAGTGAGGGTACTGGAGGCTCAAATTGGGTGTAGAGGAAAATGTTGGCAGCGCACTTGTAACTCCACTGGTGTTGCTGGTGTCCATGGGCGGCGGCAATCGCTCCACCAGGTGATCCGAGTGCTCGTCTGCCATCCTATTACTTACATTAAAAATAAAAAAGAAATATTAAGATTTTTGTATGGAACCTACTTTACCTACTAATTTAATTTTAAGTACCTAAACGCTATTTAAACAAAAAGCAAATGGTGTACTATTAGTAATTACGGCCAAATCTTCGTAACGCGTTTGTAATAAATCAGATTTTATTTAAATCTATACAGTATAGCCTAAAGCGATACTTTCTGGTTGATCAATTATTCCCGAGAAATAAATTGACCTTACTCGACCGTAGTTGAGAAAATATTTTAATCTTATCAGAACAGAAGAATCGAGTCCAAACCAGCTGAATTATTGCATAGGGTCTGAATTCATTAATAATGCCGAGATAAAAGTTCTCAACAATTCCGCTACTTATTTTATATTTTGTATCATCACTTATACAACAAATAATTTCTTTCAGGTTTTCAAAAGTCGAAGACAAAATTGCAGAGTCTTACTATGACAGCAGCTGATAAAAGTTTAAAGAAAACGCTTGTTGCTGCTAGAATAAAATTAAGCAAGTGCAAGAACAAAATAAAAAAACAAGCAGCTGAGATTAAAATTGCCAAGAAGTTACTCTCTAACCCCTCCACACTTAAAGCCTTGGAACGACTTCCAAGAAGCGGAAGAATAATAACTTCCTTGCAGTTCAGGGAAGTGCAAAAAATTCAGAAGGGTAGAAGATTTACCCACGAAGAAAAAATAGTGGCTTTGTCACTTTTTAAACAAAGCCCGAAAGCATACAGAATGTTGAGAAAATTTTTTATTTTACCAGCACCCCAAACTTTATCGAAATTAGTCAATTCAGCAAACATTAAACCTGGCATCAATAAAAATATTTTTTCGCAAATGAAAAAGAAAGGTGAAAAGATGAGCCAACAAGAAAAGTTGTGCGTTTTGTTATTCGATGAAATGGCCCTCGAAGCGGATGTCACGTATAATGAACGCGTGGACAGAGTCATAGGATTTGTCAATAATGGGGAAGAGCAAACAAAAGAATTTGCTGATCATGCGCAGGTTTTCATGATTAGAGGTTTAATTAAAAATTATAAACAGCCTATTGGCTTTTCATTTTCCCGGTCTGCCACCAAAGGTCCGGAATTGGCTAAACAAATAAAAGATTATGTCCGGGAAGTAACAAAGGCGGGATTTACTGTAGTGGCTACTATTTGTGACCAGGGTTCTGGTAACAGAATGGCGATAAAACAATTAATTCAAGAATCCGAAGCGTCATGCAGAAGAAAAGGTGAGGAACCTAAAAAAAATATTATAGTTATCGACGGCAACGAGATCGTACCACTTTACGACACCCCTCACCTTATAAAGTGTATAAGGAATAATTTGATGGTCAAAGACCTAACATACACAAAAGATAAACAAATAAAAGTTGCAAAATGGTCACATTTAGAGCTTTTATATAATGAGAATCCGGCCTACCAAGGGATTAGATTAATCCCAAAACTGACCGAAAATCATGTGAAACCTGCAAAAATCAGCAAAATGAAGGTCAAGTTTGCAACCCAAGTTTTCAGCCGATCGGTAGCTACGAATATGGGATATCTTGCTGGTAAGTGCATTGAAATTATTTATATGTATTACAAAATAATATCAACGGTTTGGTTGTGGTGCAACTAATAGACTACCTATTTAGTTCAGTGGCAGTGAACGCTGCGTCTGGTCTAAGGGTTGCGGGTTCGATTCCCGCACAGTACAAACATTTGTGTGCATGAACATGTCTGTTTGTACTGGTCTGGGTGTTTTCTATGTATTTTAAGTATTTATTTACAAAAGAAAAGTATTTCTATTTCCACTGTTGTTTCTGATATCCGTAACACAGGTGCTTAAGCTACCTATCTCGGAGTCAGATCAATGTATATGATGTTGTGAAATATTTATTTATTTAACTAATATGTTACTACCGGTATAAACTAGTATAATCTGGTATTGTTACAATTCTTAAGCAGAGAACCTATAGAATGCCAAAAGTCACAGAAAACCAGTTTTTTGCGCCTTGATTTTGTTGTAACTAGGCCTAACCTAATTTAACTTTGTTTTAAAATCTTTTGACATTTAGCTCTTTGTTTTCTGGCGCTTCGCCGGCCGCGGCGTACTTGCCACTGTATTTTTTAACTCATCCATAAGGCTTCCGGCTAAACTATTTTTTTTTTGTTAAGTTGATTTTAAGTCGCTATACATACGTGGTTTGACCGTCGCTGCGCCGGTAATTAATACATTGCCTAGGCATTGCATATAATGCCTGACTAAATACACATTGCCGGTAACATAATTATATTTGTATTGTTATACTTTCAGAACTTCAATTGTATAATATTTTGTTTCAGATAAAGAAGTTATACCACTTGAATGTAAGGACACCGCCGATGCTCTTTTATTCTTCGATAATCTTTTTGACAGCCTGAACGGGAGTCATAAAAAAAAGCATATGTATGCGAAACCGGCCCTTGGACCTGTCACTCGGAATTCTATACACCACAAAATTTGGTTAGAATCTAAAAAAACTTTAAAAAGTATGAACTTTTTAAAACATAATAAAGTGGACTCAGTACCGACACTGAACAATTGGATCTGGACTTTGGATGGTGTTGAAATATTATTTCAGACATTAATGAAAAAATATGGAGTGAGCTCAGTCTGGATGCGTCACTTAAATCAAGACCCCCTCGAAAACTTTTTCGGGTCAATTCGCAGCCATGGGTGTCGCAACAATAACCCCACACCTGAAAAGTTTCAGGCAGCATTCGCGGCATTATTAATAAACAGCCTGGCTACTGTTCATGCCCCTGGCAATAACTGCGAAGACGACATAGCTTTTGCTTTGCATGCCCTCGTCATCAATGACAATCCTACAGATAATGAGACCGCTCACTTTGATTTTGAGGTAGTTTCAGATATAAACGTACAAAATATTGACGAAAAATTGCAAAATACCAAAATAAAGGCTGGCCTAGAATATTGTTCTGGATATTTTGTCAAAAAAGTAAAAAGCAAAATATTTAAAACGTGCACACTTTGCAATCAAGATTTAATAGCTAAAAATGAGTGTGAATATATAAAATACCGCGAGTTCCAAAACAAGCGGTGGCTTTGCAGTCCTACAAAGGAATTGACTTCAAATATTTCTCAGGTACAAGATGTAATTTATACAATTTTAAAAAAACATATTGAAATCAATATGCTAAAAGAATTGATTAAAACCATTGTTTTAATGCTTATAGATTTTGATTTTTTAAAATGTAATAAACACAAAGAAAAAATTATATCATACCTCATTAACATTGTGAGTCGGTTTTTTATCCACACCTACTGTAAAAATATTAATAAAATATTACATGGAAAAAGGAGTGTCGATGATGACGAAGACATTTTACAAGTTAAGGCTAAAATGTATTGTAGTAAAAGATTTAACAGGAAGAAATAGTAAGAAAACCCAAGTAAGTTTTCAGTAAGAGTCCTTTTATAGTTTGTTCCAATTTCATTAGAATTGTATATTACTTTTGTTCAGACACAATATTTTTTTAAATGGGTTGTACATATGCTTAAATTAATAATTTTTAAATTTGTTTTTTAGAGCAATTAGTAATTAATTATGGTGGGCTAGTGTAGGTTTGTTAGGTGGCCAGTTAAATCTTTTTAATTAAGTAATAAAAATACTGTACCTAGGTATTTCTTATTTTAACTAAGTATTGTGAGGTTTGGTACTTCACTATAATTTAACGACCAGATACTTAGATACTCTTTATTGCACAGAAGTTTACTTATTAAACTTAATGGTATAGTTAAAATTCATCATCATCATCATCTCAGCCATATGAATTATAAATTATGTGAATACAATTTCGTACCTATATCACCTAGCTTTTTATAGTTAATATAATTCATTGTTTTTGTATATTCAAGAAATATCGTCAAGGATTGTCTGTAATGCCGAGGACGTTTTGTTTATATGTAAAGTAAAATGTATTTTGCTAAAGATAAAAATATGTACTAAACTCTGATTTTTAATTATGTGGAGTACACTGACAGATGACAATGTGTCATCCCCATACATTATCACTCATTTTGACATGTATGGAAACTTGACAGTTGCATCTGTCAGTTTCCACATAATAAAAAATCAGAGTATAATGTACTGATTTTTTTAATTTATCTTCCTGTTCCTATATTGTCCCTTTTAAGATATTCTGAATAAAATTAGACACTGTTTATAGTAAAGTTCTGTATATTTGGGAAATTTCTCAAAAGGATAGAATTTTACTATTAGCAGTATCTAATTTTAAAATAATTATTGGAGCTGGAGGTATGATCATAATTCAAATTTCCCGCGCTGCTGCTGGTAACATATAGTTACAACTTCAACACAGAGATGGCACTACTTGCTTGTTGCCACTAAACCCGTTTAAGATAAGTCTCTATTTCCTATATGTAAAAGGTACTCTGTGATCATAGAGTAACTTATGTCAAAATAATAAAATTGTAAAATGTTAAAGAATTACATAAACAATATGCTCGTCGTTACCCATTTGATATTATGTGTGTGTATGTGTAGTTGAAATGCTCCAAGTACAAGGTAATAAAACGATCGCCCAGGTTCGGCTCAGTTAGTACTTTACCCGTGCTGGATGAAGTCTGTCGCCGCTCGTGCGACGTGCAGGCCCTTACGGTAGGTGTACTTCTCGCATTCTGTTTGTAAATGTAGCAGTAAATGTTTATAATGCTTTCTAAATGTGCTCTTTACTTTTAAGGCACGCAAAGGAGGCGGCAGATTATTCCATATCTTAGTCGAAGCATACTTGAACGAGCCCCGGAAAGCCTTGGTGCGATGCGTTGGAGTAGCCAAGACGTAAGTGCACTTTGTCCTCTGAAACCTGCTGCGGTCCTGAGCCCAATCCAGCTTGGTGTAGAGATACCTCGGCCTTCCAGTTGTAATGACATCAAACAACATAGTAGCCAGGTGCAACTTCCTACGTGCCTCCATCTTTAGGATGTTAGCCTTATTTAGATAAGGGGTAATATGTGAGCGTGGGGGTACTGTGAAGCAAAACCGGGCACAGGCATTTTGCACTCTCTTGAATGATTTTAGATGTTCTGGCGAGAAGGTAGGCTCCATACACAGCGTCGCAATAGTTGAATTTGCTTAGTATCAAAGACTCGCAGAGTGCTATCCTAATCATCATCATCAGCAACCCACACTCGTCCACTGCTGGACATAGGTCTCCCCTAATGCACGCCACTGCTCCCGATTTTCGGCCACTCTCATCCAGCCCACACCAGCCAGCCTTCGAATGTCATCATCCCATCTTGTCGCAGGGCGTCCCACACTACGCTTACCGAGTCGCGGTCTCCACTCAAGGACTTTACGGCTCCAACGGCTGTCAGTTCTGCGGCTAATATGACCAGCCCACTGCCACTTCAGTTTGCTAATTCAGTGGGCTATGTCGGTGACTCTGGTTCTCTGTCGGATTACATAATTTCTGATGCGGTCCTTCAGAGATACTCCGAGCATAGCCCTTTCCATAGCTCTTTGAGCGACTTTGAACCGGTGGACTAGTCCAGCCGTGAGTGTCTACGTCTCGGCACCGTAAGTCATGACCGGAAGGACGCACTGGTCGAAGACTTTCGACTTAAGACTTCGAGGGATGGGTGACGAGAAGACTTGACGAAGTTTACCAAATGCTGCCCAGCCTAGCTGAATTCTTCTATTGGCTTCTCTCTCGAAGTTGTTTCTGCCTAATTGGAGCGCTTGTCCTAGATAGACATATTCCTGAACAACTTCGAGAGGTACTCCATTAACAGCGACCGGTCCCGGATCAACGAGCTCGTTGAACATGACCTTGGTTTTATCCAAGTTCATCCGAAGACCGATGTGTTTGGAAGATTCAGCCAGGCTGCTCACCATCTCCTGTAGGTCTTGTAGGGTTTCCGCCAAGATGACGATGTCGTCTGCGAATCGTAGGTGTGACATGTACTTGCCATTAATATTGATTCCGCGCTCCTTCCAGTTTAGCGTACCAAACATGTCCTGCAGCGCAGCGGAGACAAGTTTCGGAGATATAACATCACCTTGTCTCACACCACGTCGCAGCAGGACAGGCTCAGTTTGGCCATTTTGGATTACTACGGACATATTAGCAGCGTCATACAGACACCTCAACACCTCGATATATCGCCAATCGACTTGGCACCTTTGCAAGGCCTCTAGAACAGCCCAGGTCTCGACGGAGTCAAAAGCTTTTTCATAGTCCACAAACGCCATGCACAGGGGCTGGTTATACTCTTTGGTCTTCTGTATAACCTGCCTCACTGTGTGAATATGGTCTATGGTGCTATAACTCCGTCGGAATCCGGCCTGCTCTGCAGGTTGAGCTTCGTCAAGTCTTCGTGTAAGGCGATTCGAAATGACTCTTGAGAACAGCTTATAGACGTGACTCAGGAGAGAAATTGGTCGATAGTTCTTCAGTAAAGTTTTGTCACCTTTCTTGAAGAACAATACGATTAAGCTCCGCTGCCACGCCCTAGGAGTTCTCCCGGAGAAAAGAATTGAGTTAAATATACGCCGAAGTTTCTTCAGCACCGGCTTGCCGGCTGCTTTCAGAAGCTCGGTTGTAACTCCGTCTTCTCCCGGGGCTTTTCCATTTTTAAGTTGCCTAAGAGCTGCTTCGATCTCCTCCAGGCTGATGTCGGGAAGATCCTCCGTCGCATGGTGGGTTAATGTGGCTCTTAAATCCTTCTAGTCTGGCGTAGGGTGAGGTGAGTGCGACACGTATAACTGGCTGTAGAAGGTGTAAACTTCCGAAAGAATCTCAGGCTTTGACGTGACGACTTCTCCGTTTGTTTTGGTCACCTTCGACAGGTGGCTCCTTCCAAGCTTTTGTACGAAGACTTTGGACCCCCGGTTCTGCTCAATTGCTCTCTGTATTGAGAGTGTATTGGAACTTCGGAGGTCACGTCTTATCAGCTTGGAGATGGACTTATTCAGAGCCCGTTGTTCTGCCGAAGTGACTGATGGATCGTTCCGCCTCTTGTCCATTAGGTCCAGAGTCTCTTTCGAAAGTTTAGACCGCTTGCCCATACGTCGCAACTCACAAAGTTTTGCACCCTCGTCCCGAAGGATTTCCACCACTTCGTCGAGTTCTTCGTCGATATCCACGTCAATTGTGGTTTCCAAAGCAGCGAACCGATTTTCCAATTTTAGTTGGAGGGCGTCGGAACCAGCGAGCGATTGGAGCAGATTTGGCCGGAGCGTGGACTTCATCAACCGAGAACGTTCAAGCTTAAAATCGATATTCAGAGTGCCTCTGAGAAGTCGGTGATCACTTCCGGTTTTAAACCTATTGATCACTGAGACATCTCTGAATATTCGCTTTTTGTCCGATATGATGAAGTCGATCTCATTTTTAGTCATAGTATCGGGGCTCTGCCACGTCCATTTCCTCTGGGGCTGTTTCTTAAAAAAAGAGTTCATTAAGAAAAGCCCCTCGCGCTCTAAGAAATTGACGAGAATTTGCCCCCTATGATTTCTACTCCCAAAGCCGCATGATCTCGTGGGTCATACCGTTTGAGCAACACCGTTTTCGTTGGCTCTAGTTGAAAAAGTACTGTATCTACATTCAAAAATAGTATCCATCGAATAAACTATATACTACC
The DNA here is from genome assembly GCA_019059595.1 of Marasmia exigua. Taxonomy (NCBI): domain Eukaryota; kingdom Metazoa; phylum Arthropoda; class Insecta; order Lepidoptera; family Crambidae; genus Marasmia; species Marasmia exigua. Next base: position 25,449 of record JADPWL010003293.1, read on the forward strand.
TTGGAGCTGCAACTCTCAGTCATACGAGTGTGTTTTCGGATTACGCATATCTGTGTTGTGCAGTGAACTACATCGTATAATATAAGTGCAGATAATCAGCAAATCACGCAAAAATCAGCTGGTAGCAGTGACACGCACGACGTTCAAGGACGACCGATACCCATCGGTCATTGCCCTCTGGGAATCGCTGTAGCGCGCTCGCTCTTACAACGCTTCGAGGGACGTCTTGCCGTTCTTTTCGCACTGCTTCAACCACCTGTATGCGCCTGCGCTTGTACGGGTGAATCGACGCCAAGCAGTCTGCGCGGAGTAAACTAAACTTGGATTGTCAACTTAGGGGTCGCAACGTCTTATCAATCACAATGCACAAATGCGCCAGCTGCTCCGAAGACTTTAGAGACGGTGTCCAGTGCTCCGCCTGTCAGGGTTATTTTGACTTTGGCTGTGCTGGTATAACCGAGACGGGTTACAGACGTCTTGGAGACAGGAAATCCATCTGGAAATGCTCCTCTTGCAAGAGTATTAAACCGTCAAGCCCCGTGCCACACTCAGTCAGCTCAGCTTCCAAGTCACCAGTTCCGGCGGACATGGATGTGGTGCTTGCGGAACTTAAACGTATTTCGCTTCAGATGACTTTACTTCCTGGGTTAGATGCAGCCGTCAAAAATATTAAGGCTGAAATAGCAACCCTTAAGTCAATCAAGTCTGAGATTGCAGACATTAAATCGTCGATTGAATTTGTCGATCAAAAAATTGGCGGAGTGTCGGAGAAGATATCCGAAATGGAGAAAGAGATTTTGACTCTAAAGAAAACCAAACATGATGTTGAAGGTCTTTTGGTTCGCATGGAGAAGTTGGAGGTCCACAACCGCGAGACAGAACAAAGATCGCACCTCAACAATTTAGAAATAAAGGGTGTTCCCTTCTCCAACTCCGAGAATCTTTTTGAAGTGATATCCAAAATTGGTACTCAAATAAAATGCCACTTACCTAAGGAGCAGATTAACTATATTGCTAGAATTCCAATGCGAAACAGCAAAGAGGACAAGAATATAGTAGTGGCTGTACATAGTAGGTACTTAAAGGATGATTTTGTAGCAGCAGCGAAGAAATTCTCAATCACTGCAGCCAGTTTGGGAATGGCCGGAAATAGCAGAATCTATATAAATGATCACTTGACGATAGAAAATAAAATTCTGCTGAATAAGACCAAGATTCTGGCGAAGGAACGGGGTTTTTCATATACGTGGGTGAGAGGGTGCAAAATCTACGTCCGAAAAAACGAGAATTCTCCAAAGCATCAAATACGGTCAGAAATAGACTTAAAGAAGTTGTAATTTATTATAATATATTTATATTTATTTACATAGATATTTCCAACTGTCATGGTTTGCGGTTTGTCTGTATTTGTGTTTGCGGGCCGCAGTTGATTACCACTGCCACACCAGTTCACAAATTTGCCGCGCCGCGGCGCGAGTGCATGCGCAGCCCTGTTGTTCGCTTACTAAGCTTACTTGTCACTTGCTACCGTAGTCACTCTCATTGCCTTCTATTATGTAAAATATTATTTACGCGTTCGGTGCGTGCGTTTTTATACAGTGATTATTCAAAGACTAAAATTTTTATCTATTCAAAATGACGCCAATTACTGTATATTACCAGAACGTAAGGGGTTTACGTACTAAAACTGCTAACTTTCTAAGGAATATTTGCCTGAATTCTTACGATGTGATATGCATAACTGAGTCGTGGTTAAATGATAGTATCAATAATAACGAACTGTTTGACGATCGATACGTTGTATTTAGGCGTGATCGGTGTTACCAACAAACGAATCAGGGGATGGGCGGTGGTGTGTTAACTGAGTGGTCGTCTTCCGCTGAGGATATCTGGATCACGATTACCTATCGTAGCTCGCGTTCGGTTTACAAAATGCATATTGGTCTAGTGTATATATGTAATGAGAATCTAGGTAATAAAATGGAATTACAGTTATCGAATTTTGCTGATAACTTATCCAAGATTGTGCTCGAAAATCCACTCGACAAATTTACTATATTTGGCGACTTTAACATTGTTCGAATCCTACCGAACATTAACTATTTTTCACGCATGATAACACTGAGACGCACTGCATCCGTTTCCGTTTCATTATTAGAATGATGGCACTCAAAGACTTAGAATAATTACCGTTTTATCTCTGCACAAGAAAGGGCCGGGTAATAGAGTTGCTATGAGAATTTAACGTTTTTATACAATATTATGTGCCTATCATGGCCATAATAATTATTAATTAAAATACATAAACAACACAACACTTCGCGTCTATAATCACGAATGTAGTAGTGTGTTTTATACAAGTGCATTTAAAATGTCCCTATAAATAAATGGACGAAGCACGCGGTGCCCATAAGTGGATACATAATAATTATAAAGAACATGCTTCACACCAATATTGTTTAGCTGCAAATAAATGTGAAGAATGATTACAATATTGTAATAATTAAGAATTTACGCTGTGACATTGAAAAGTGTAATGTGATGAACAGTGAGTGGTGAACAATAAATAAAGCTGCACTATAAACCTTGGAAACTGTGGTTTTTATATTACTAAAATAAATCTCCTGATAGATAGGCCCCCCATCACACGCCAGTAAGTACCTATATTGCATATACAGTCCACATCACACACAAGAAGCTATAATAACACCACGAAGGTACACATAAGTAGAACAAAGAATCTTTGAGGCAGCCCCTAGATTCCTGCAGGAGGAGAAGCACATTTCTACAAACATGCCTAATGTATTGTGGAACTTAGGTACTGATGGGGTTTCCTTGTCGCCAAGTAACTTATTGGGCTCACATCAATATCATTTGATTGATACCCTGGATACATGCAATTTATTGCAATATAACTCGTTTGTCAATGCTAGTCACAAACGTCTTTTAGATTTGATATTTTCCACCAATGATGTTACTGTGTCTGCTTCTATATATCCGTTAGTGCCTGAGCACCCGCACCACCGTGCGCTTATAACCACCCTTGACTTTGTACAATTGCGCGCAATTAAACCGCAACCGTATACAACATTTATTTACCGTAATGGTGACTACGACTCGATTTGTTCTGAGCTTGATTCCCATGATTGGACCGTGGATCTCGGTTCAAGGAATCTGGACGATGCCATTGCATTCTTTTATTCAACAATTTATAATTTGCGCGATACATTTGTTCCTTCTAAAACCTGTACGCCTTCGCGCAAATATCCTTTGTGGTATAAACGACCTCTTATAAAGCTACTTAAAGAAAAATATAAATACCTTAAAAATATAAAACATACGGCAATACATATGACTTGGATTCGTTTCATTTATTACGTAGCAGGGCAAGGGCTATGGAAACTGACATGTATAGTGAATACATCAATAATATTGAGGGTTTTATTAGGAATAATCCCCGTGCATTCTGGTCATACATAAAGAGTAAGAAACAATCAAACGTGTGTCCCTCAGTCATGAAGTATGGCGCCAACTCTGCGGATCAGGGCGGCGAAATCTGTAATATGTTTGCAGACTATTTTTATTCAACGTTTATAGGTAGCTCGCCCTCTCAAACTCCAACTGTAGATGAGACAACGCTTCAATTTCCGTCTTGCACTAGTATAAACATGGTTGAAGTGGTAGAGGACGAGGTCTTTAGGCTTCTTGCAAGTCTGGACCTGAATAAATCTGCGGGGCCCGACAATATTCCGGCAATTTTCATAGTAAAGTGTGCGAAAAGTCTACAGTTCCCTTTATCCCTGTTATACCGGCGCTCTTTATCGGAAGGTATAGTACCTAATATATGGAAATCAGCTTATGTTACCCCTATTCACAAAGGAGGACCTAGAAATATGGTTGATAATTATAGACCGATTTCAAAATTATGTCTATTTGCCAAAATTCTTGAAAAAATCGTACACACAAGTTTACGCAGCACTGAAGCACGATCTAACGCCACAGCAACACGGTTTTGTTAGGGGCCAATCCACTACATCAAACCTCATTTTATGCTCAGAGTATGTTTCGAAAAACATATCAGAGCCGGCTCAAGTAGACATTATTTACACCGACTACAGTAAGTGTTTCGACCGTATTGATCACATGATCTTACTTAAAAAACTGCAACAGGTCGGTGTAAGTGGCAATCTGTTTCGGTGGTTCACGTCATATGTCCAGAATCGATGTCAAACGGTCGTTCTTAGTGGTTACTCCTCTTCACCTATGTTTATTCCCTCAGGAGTTCCGCAGGGATCCTTGTTGGGTCCTTTGCTCTTTAACATATTTATTAATGACATCTCGTCCTGTTTTTTGAATACGAAGGTCCTACTTTATGCAGACGACATGAAAATCTTAAGCAAAATACAGTCAATTAGTGATGCACAATACCTTCAAGAGGACTTGATAAGGTTTCAAAATTACTGTTCCTTAAATAAACTAGATTTAAACGTTTCCAAGTGCTATGTTTGCTCGTTTACTCGTAAACAGACCACAATACAATTTCCGTACACCCTACATAACAAACCACTTTTGAGAGTTGATACCATAAGGGACTTAGGTGTAACTTTCGATTGAAAACTAATTTTTGATACTCATATTAATAACATCACTAGTAAGGCTTTTCGTGCCCTTGGTTTCGTTCTGCGAATGTCCTCTGAGTTTTCAAGTATAAAAACATTAAAAATCTTATACTGTGCATACGTTCGCAGTCAATTGGAGTACGCATCGCAAGTCTGGAACCCCATTTATGACGTCTGTGTTCAGAGACTTGAGAGGATTCAGAGGAAATTTCTTAAATATCTACAATATCGTGCTGGGATTTATCTCCCCGACTACATCTCACGTTGTCGAAAATTTCATTTCCTTCCGCTGTATGAAAGAAGAAATACTTCTGACCTTTCATATCTTTTGAGCATAGCAAGCGGTAAAATAGACTGTCCAGAGCTTCTTGAACTTACAGGGCTGCGCACCAACTCGAAATCTTTCAGAAACCCCAGCTTGCTCTTTTTACCGCACGCAAAGACTAATTATAGGCGGAACGCATTTTCCATTAGAACATGTCAACTATTTAATAATTTGGCAAAAGTAAATGTCGACATTGACTTGTTCAACACTTCAGTATCGAAATTGAAACGTGTACTGAATGATAACTTTTTCTCAAATGTTATTTAATTTCTTTTTTTCCTGATAATGTCAGATGACTTGATCAATTTCAATGTTTCTTCTTCTGGGAGTAGCAAATACGTTGTTCGTTTTGTTTGTAATTTAGTAACTTTTTGTTTTTTTTTCTTTTTTAACATTAGGTACCCACTTGCATTTTTGTTAAACAACCTAGTGATTATCAGTGGAAACTTGTAATTGGCCCTCAATGTTTTTTTTTCTGTGATTGTATCTCTAAATCTAGCTGTAAGTTTTCCAAAAACTTGTAAAATAAAAAAAAAAAAAAAAAGTAAAGTGTGTGGTTCGTCAAAAAAAGTCCTTTATTCACCGATTCAACGGCCAAAAATTAAATCTACTTAAGTTAAAACAGTGCAGTGTCCTTGTAAGACAGTCGGGTCACTGACCCCGAGAAGACGGCCGTTGACCCCAGACACATCGCTACTACATACAGGTTGCTAAATTTCGCCGCACGCAACTGGACTCCGGTGGTGTATTGCGCTACAGCACGGTCAGAGTATCTTACGATCGAGGGTTCAAATCTGAGTAAGACCAAAACAAGACTAAATCTTTTAATTAATTTATTTGGCTTTTTACTGCCATCTAGCGGTGCACACGTGGACTGTCTGCTTAAGGAGACGCTTGCCGCTTTGCTGAGCGCTTTGATCGGGCCAGAACGATCTGATTCTCTTGTCGCTTGTGCACGCCGCTGCTAGAGGGCGCTGTCAGTTCTGTAACAGAAGTTACACTCATCCAAATAGATGGCACCACCGGTTGATGGATTACCAGCCTGCGCAGGATGTCGTCGAGTTATCTCCAATAGGCTGTATCTGGAGTGCTGCAGGTGTTCGCAATTCTGGGACATTGAGTGTGCAAACGTACCGGAATGCAGATTTCGAAACACCATGTCCAAGGAGCATAAGAGTGCATGGATCTGTCCCGAATGTGTGTGCAGACAACGAAGAGGTGGGGATAACACCGAAACCCCGGTGAAGCGAGCTGCTGACAATCTCGCGAGCAGCAACGTCACAACGCGCCGCGACACTAACAGGAACTGTGCAGTGAGCATGATGGACGAGTCAGAGATGTCTCTCGATGGCAGTCCCATTCGGGAGGAAGGATGCACGGCGCCGGGCGAAATCGCTTCACAGCATGCAATACAATCAGATGCACAGCCGCCCACATCATCGCAGAGGCAGAATGCCGCGGACGTACTGACCGAGTTGCGGTTGTTCAGAGAGGAGATGCGGGGCGAGATGCGCCTGTTCAGGGAAGAGATACGAGGGGAACTGGGAGATATGCGAGCACAATTTGACGCACTGCGAGGGGACATTGTGCTATTGGCGGGGAGAGTGTCGCGATGTGAGAACCACTTCTGCAGCCTGGAAGAGAAGCTGAAGGTTCTCGAGCAGCAAATTAAACGGGACAGCGAAGTCAATGCTTCTCGCTTCGACGGGTTGGAGCATAGGCAGGAGGTGGCGGAGCGCAGTTGCGCGGATGACGGGTCGGGGGTCGCGCCGGGTGCGGTCGCTCAGCTAGAACGCACTATTTCCGAGCTCAAACTCGACCTGAACGATCGGGACCAGGATGCACTGCTCGCTGATCTGGAGATCGGGCACATCCCGGAGGTGAAGAGCGAGAACATCCTTCACACCGTCTCCGTGCTCGCCGGGCGGCTGGGCGTGACGTTGGAGGAGCGGGACGTGGTGTTCGCCGAACGCGTGGGCGCACCCCCAGCCGAGGGCGGTCGCGCGCGCCGCGTCGTGGTGCGACTGGCGCGCCGCCAACTGCGCGACGAGCTGCTGCGCGCCGCGCGCGTGCGCCGCACCGTTACCAGTGACGGTGGGAGCCGAATCTTTGTGAACGAGCGCTTGACGCGGTCCAACCGCGTACTCTTCCACCAGGTGCGTAAGGAGTGTCGTAAACAGCAGTGGAAATACTCCTGGACGAGGCGAGGCCGTATATTCGTACGTAGAAGCGAGGGCTCGCAGGTCTTCCAGGTCCGCACGCTAAGCCACATTCCGAAAGTGTTTGGCGCATCACTGGAAAAGTGACTCCCTGGCCCCTGTAAATATAACAAAACACCGATTCACAATTGTCTGCGTTACATCTTTTTTCTCATATTATTTAAAATAATTTTGCTCACCCATGTTTCATATTATTCACAATTATGTTTTCCGTATATACAAATGTCATCAAGGTATTTTTCAATTGTTTTGCCCTGCCAAATGTTATTGAGGAATGCTGGGAAGGAAACCAAATATAAATTATTATCTGTTTACTATATAATATTTATTCACAATACCATATTAAAATCATTTCATATTTATAATTTTATAATATATTTTAACATAATCAAATTCTGTCATGTATGCAATTTATTATTGTCTTATATATCCAAATTCTGTAATTTTAATAATAACAATCTAATCTACTTATCTACAATAAATCTGTTCTACAATATATACAATAATAAAATCTTATCTACAATGAATCCATTAATAATTTATAATATACCTTATATCTACATAGCATTAAATACAATCTATATACACATTTACTGGTTTTTGAGTACTCAAAGCTTGGTACAGGCCTTGGGCTAAAGAAACTGTCGGTGGGCTTTTTTAATGCGGGGTCCTTGAACACAGGTCATGATGAATTTACGGTAGCAGTGGAAGCAATGGCCCCTGATGTTATGGCTTTTAATGAGACATGGATTAGAAAGGGGGAGGAGGGCAAAGCCCCCAGGCTGACAAGCTACCAGTTCAAGCATGTCCCACGGCCCAACTGCGTCAGGGGAGGGCGTGGAGGAGGCCTGGGGTTCTACATTCGCCGGGGTCTAAATGCGAAAATATGCTCCCATCCTGATACAGTAGCTGCAGCTGAGCAAATGTGGTTATCTGTGCGCACTCACAGCAAAACCATTATCGTGGGGACAGCATACAGACCACCATGACTAGATGTTGATCAGTTCTTAGATGCAATCACCGATTCTGTGGCCTCCTTTGCTGGTCACGATGGGCTAATTTTGACCGGGGATTTTAATATTGATCTCCAGGACCAAAGCAGCAGGAAATCCAGGGAATTGACACAGTGTTTACATAGTCTCAATCTCACTCAAATGGTAACAGAACCTACACACCATACTGAGCACAGTAGCACATTAATAGACGTTATATGCTCTGATTTGGGGGCCGGTGACATCACCGTCAAGTATACACCTGATCTAGGAAGGCATGCCATGCTTAATGCAGTTTTCAAAATTAAGCTGGAGAGGGCAAGACCACAATGGGTGGTATATAGACCACTCAAAGACATCGTCCCGGAGCAGCAAAATCTGGATCTACGGCCATTGAATGGTCCAACTTTAACAAAATGTGTGGAGTTAACCAAATGGTGGAGGCACTCACGGCATGTGTGGTGGGTCTGATGGATCTGCATGCACCAATTAAATCGCGCAAATTCAAGCGTCCGCCGCACCCTTGGATAACTAACACCATCAGAGATATGATGAGTATCAGAGACCGCTATCATCAACAATATAAAAAGCATAAAACTGTTGGTCTCAAGAACAGTTACATGACAATGAGGCACATAGTATTGCAGGCGATTGAGCGGGAGAAGTCATGTTTCTTTACAGAAAAAAATAATAAGAATCTAAAGCAATCCAGGAAACTGTGGAAAAACCTTAAGGGGACGGTTTTACCTGACAAGAAGTAGCCAACTGATCTGCCTGCCATATTCAACAATCCTGACCAGATCAATTCGCACTTCCTGGATGTGCCCGGACAGGACAATGTAGCGATCTCACATCTGTCCTACTATGAGTTCAACAGGCATAATGATCAGTCCTCGTTCTCCATGCGTATGGTGAGCAGAGACACAATACTTAAAACAATACAAACCCTTAAATCCAATGCTATGGGGAACGATGGACTGTCTCTGGACATGTTACTGCTAACTCTGCCATACTCACTGGATGCGATAACTGCAATAGTCAATTGTTCCATTCGGGATGGAGTGTTTCCTGAAGAATGGAAGGTTGCAGTTGTGAAGCCGTTGCCTAAAACTAACAACCCCAACACATTTCAAGACCTTCGACCCATTAGCATTTTGCCGTGCCTGTCTAAGATTTTGGAGAGGATTGTATGCGACCAACTCACTGAATATCTCGAGCAGAAGGAGATCATACCACACTTGCAATCAGGATTTCGGAGGGGACATGGCACGGCAACTGCTCTTGCGGATGTGGTTGACAACCTACTAACCCAACAGGATAAGGGGAAGTCCACTATGCTTGTGCTATTGGACTTCTCAAGGGCCTTCGACTCGATAAATGTCTCCCTTTTACTGTCTAAGCTGAGTTTCTATGGTTTAAACCACCGGTCGGTGAAATGGTTCCACAGCTACCTTTCGAATAGATGGCAGTATGTGGAGCTTAAACAAACAAATGGTCTAACTATAAAGTCCCAATTGCAGCCAGTGACCCGCGGTGTGCCCCAAGGACCGATATTAGGTCCGATTTTGTACAGCCTGTATAGTGCGGATATAACAAAATGCATCAAGTACTGTCACTACCACCTGTATGCGGATGACCTGCAGATGTACCTTCCTTTCAAGCAAGATGACTATGACAATGCAGTAGGTATACTCAATTCTGAGCTTAACAGGATATCAGCTTGGTGTGCTGCCAACTGTTTGGTTCTCAACCCCAAAAAATCTCAGCTCATGTTTATTGGAACTCCAAGGAACATTGCAAGACTTGCCAGCCACAACACAAATACAGCAATCACAGTAAATGGAGAGGCTATTCAGAGGGTAGAGAAGGTACGTAATCTAGGAGTTACATTTGACAGCACCCTCAAGTTTGAGGGTCACATCACAGAATGCATGAGAAACTTTTTCTACCGGCTGAAGCTTCTCTATAAGCTCAGACCTTATTTAAGTGAAGGCATTAGGATAGCACTCTGCGAGTCTTTGATACTAAGCAAATTCAACTATTGCGACGCTGTGTATGGACCCTGCCTTCTCGCCAGAACATCTAAAATCATTCAGAGAGTGCAAAATGCCTGTGCCCGGTTTTGCTTCACAGTACCCCCACGCTCACATATTACCCCTTATCTAAATAAGGCTAACATCCTAAAGATGGAGGCACGTAGGAAGTTGCACCTGGCTACTATGTTGTTTGATGTCATTACAACTGGAAGGCCGAGGTATCTCTACACCAAGCTGGATTGGGCTCAGGACCGCAGCAGGTTTCAGAGGACAGTGTGCACTTACGTCTTGGCTACTCCAACGCATCGCACCAAGGCTTTCCGGGGCTCGTTCAAGTATGCTTCGACTAAGATATGGAATAATCTAACGCCTCCTTTGCGTGCCTTAAAAGTAAAGAACACATTTAGAAAGCATTATAAAAAATTACTGCTACATTTACAAACAGAATGCGAGAAGTACACCTACCGTAAGGGCCTGCACGTCGCACGAGCGGCGACAGACTTCATCCAGCACGGGTAAAGTACTAACTGAGCCGAGCCTGGGCGGTCGTTTTATTGCCTTGTACTTGAAACATTTCAACTACACACACACATAATACCAAATGGGTAACGACGAGCATATTGTTTATGTAATTCTTTAACATTTTACAATTTTTAACCGACTTCAAAAAGGAGGAGGTTCTCAATTCGACCCGTATGTTTTTTTTTTGTATGTATGTTTCTCGATTTCTCCGCCAATTATGAATGGATTTAAATGATTCTTTTTTTGTTTGATAGGATTGACTCAGTGGTTTTTGAACAAAACAACAATAACCAAAAAATACAGAGATTACTTCGTTGTTTGGAGATGAAATCGGTATATATATGAAGTTTAGGGTCTAGAATTCGGGAAGTATGCGGTCTGGAAAAAGTAGTGGTGGAAAAGTGGAGGGAGACCAGGATGTAATGATGGAAAAGTGGTGGGAGACCAGGTCAAATTCAACAACCTACAGAATTTATAACAGATTGAGTGGCAGCTTCCGAACAATTATTACTATTTATTATTATTATATTGGTAAAGAATATTTTGGAGACCAGGTTATGGTGAACAGTCCGACTAAACGGTAACACATAGAAAGGTGGTCCTAAATAAATATTATTCAAAATCTTGGGCAAATGCTAAGTAGTCATTTTCTTTTTCAAAATGGCCTCCATAATTAACATTACTCTCAACGACTTGAAAATCAGTATACAATATGAACTGCATGATCATAACTAAAAATTAGGTCCCAAAGTCGCAAAAGTGGTGGAAAACCAGCTCATGATCAATGGGTCACCAAAATGGTAACAGACTGGGTGGAGGCTTTCGAACAAATTGTAATTAAACTCTTGGGAGCGTTGCAAGTTCTCGAGACTTTCCACAACCAGAACTAATCCCACTTGGTTTGGCGCAAGTGGTAGTTGTTCCGCAACTTCAACTACGTCTTTCGCAAACAAAGTAACTTGTCCCTTGCACCAATCTTGACAGAAACGGTTTTGAAGCTTCATTATTTTAAGAAACGGTACAACACGGCATAAAAATCGTTCTTCAAGTTTGGTCAAGTTAGCTAGCTGTTGAGGCACAGTCGCGACTGTCATTTTGTTCCAGAAAGCTACCGACGGAATTTTCCGTTTCCTAATATTATTTTGACAGCGAGAACATGTTACGATATTACCCTGAGAAACCAATTCTTCGGGTAATAATGCACTGTACATTGTAGTATGCAAATTACGTTGTGGTGGATATAACGCTTTATTACAAATGGCACATGGAACATCTGCAAAAATATTTATAGCCTCCTCAAAATCATTAATTCAACATGCGTTCCTGCGGTTGCGAGCGGTTTGTCGCAAAGCATCTAATCGAGTCGCTCTGGATTCGGCAGATTCATTTGATAAACGATCGCGTTGCATATTAAGACGATAAGAACGTTGCTCCTCGGTCTCGTTTGATAAACGAGCGCAAATCAAACCAAGTCGATGAGAACGTTGCTCTTCGGTCTCTTTTGATAAACGCTCATGATTCAAGGCAAGGCGATGAGAACGTTGCTCTTCGGTCTCTTTTGATAAACGCTCTTGAATCCAGGCAAGGCGATGAGAACGTTGCTCTTCGGTCTCTTTTGATAAACGCTTATGAATCAAGGCAAGGCGATGAGAACGTTGCTCTTCGGTTTCGTTTGACAATCTTTCATGTTTTAAACCGAGTCGTCGAGCGCGAATTTCTGAAGTTTCATAACTTCTTGACACATTTGTATATGTCCTCATCAAAGAAAGTCTGTGAGCCCGCTGCTCCTCACTCTCATTCGCAATGGTCATAGAATTTCTTTCTCTATTCTTTTGTAAGCGATCTTGCCTCTCGGCGTCACTCTCCTCTAAACGACCCTGCCTCATTTGGGCAGCGCGTTCAGTAAAGCCTACCCATACTAAAAATTACTAACTTTCCACTAAAAAGTGAAAAATAAAATTAATTTTTGAAAAAAAATAAAAACCGACTTCAAGATTACACTAACAATACCTATATACAATTGAACTAAAAAGTATAAAATAATATTTTAATTACAAGCCAAAGAACACTAAAGGAAAATCAACGAAATGATTAATACTTATGCATACTATTTACATTTTAAAATCAGTTATTTTTGGAGTCGGTGCCAGCCAAAACAAAAACAATATATTAATGACACAAAAAGAAATTACATAAATAATTGAAAAACCACCGATAGTTGAAAAGAAGACAATAAAATAATTTATCTATTAATAACACAAAAAAGAAACATAAACTAATGAAAAACAACTGACAATTGAAATGAAGCGCATAAAAATTTTCGTCGTCTGCCCTCACGCGTCTGCTCGCATTCGGGTATTTCACTCAGCCACGTCCCCGCCCGTCCCGCTCCACGTCCCGCTGCGCGCGACCGACGCCTGCCCACTCCGTGGCGTGGCGTTTAATACGTTGTTGTAAACACAGTAATATAATTATTGTTCTGGAACGGGATTCCTTGTCTTCCGTGGCTGGCACCGACTCCAAAAATAACTGATTTTAAAATGTAAATAGTATGCATAAGTATTAATAATTTCGTTGATTTTCCTTTAGTGTTCTTTGGCTTGTAATTAAAATATTATTTTATACTTTTTAGTTCAATTGTATATATTGTTAGTGTAATCTTGAAGTCGGTTTTTATTTTTTTTCAAAAATTAATTTTATATTATTTTGACATAAGTTACTCTATGATTTTGACATTTCTCCTTTTTTATTTTTATCACGCATCCATAACCTATAACCATTTTTTTTTTCTTTCTTTCTACTTTGTATTTATCTTTGGAGGTCGTACAAATGGTGGCGCCACTATCGCGTACCATAGTTATATTTTACTCTTTCAAGTATCATATTTACATTTTTTTAAATTTGGTTTCTCCCACTTCTCCACTTTAATTTATATTTTTTGAAATGAATTAATGTAATAATGTTATTTGTCGCACAATGCATGTAATTTAATTTAATTTATTTTAATATTGTTAATTGTAATTGCTATTATAATCTTATTATTATTATTTTTTCTCTTCCTATAATTAATTTGATTTTGTTTGTTTGTTTTACATTTAATTTAATTTTTTTTTTACATTTTGTTTAATTTTTCCGTCCGTGTGTATGTACCGCGAGTGCCTTTCAAGGAAGGCCTCCGCAAAACACCAGCGCCACGAAGACTTCACGGCTTCGTGGCTAATGCTGAGCGGAGACCTTTTAAGTGCCAACATAATTTATATATATATATAATTGCTTTTCCTTATATTTTTTGTTATGTTTTTATTGGTACTTAATAAATTAATTCTTATTCTTATTCTTATATATCTAAATTTGGTTTCTTTTTGAACAAAAGTTCTTTTAAGCCATCAGTTTTTTTGACAGTAAGTGTTCCTATTTTAAGAATACCACCGTCGTCATAGACACGAGTTTTCCCGAGTAATAATTTACCTCGTTCATTTCTGACTCCAAATGGAACATCTTTCATTACTTCAGACGATGTTGACTAAGACAGTGATTGACTTTTAAGACTTGGCGAGGACTGTAGAGATTTGAATGATCCGTCGCTAATATTATGGTCTTCGGACGGTGACACAACAAGGGTTTTGTTGTAATTGTATTGCTCTTGTTCATCATCTTCATCTTCCTCACTAGCAGATTCATTATAATCTTCATCAGAGACAAATAATGACTGATTTTCGTCTTCAAATGACTGATTATTGTCATTTTTAATTTTTTTCATCACTGGTTCACAGTGTTCTAAGGTAGGCTTAAGAGGAGGGTCATATTTTTTATTTGTCAACAATGTTAGAGGATCAACAA
>JADPWL010000313.1:0-10786 GCA_019059595.1 Marasmia exigua
TAGTCATAGTAGTCTTTTAACTTTGATAATTGTATTTCTTTTTCTCTTCTCAATTGAAACTGTAACATCATCAATATTTGAAAAGAGTAACTGCTGAGTTTCTTTTTGGTGTCTTCTTAGTGGAAATCGACATTCCGAACCAGTGGTAGATGATAATCATCATCATCATCAGCCCATTTAAGTCCCCACTGCTGGGGCACGGGCCTCCCTCAATCACATGAGGGATAATTGCCATACTCACCACGCTTGGCAGACGGGTTGGCGAGGGTTTTGATATAAATGCAGAGTTTTCCTTCTCTGGGTGCTGATGATCATGCCAGCAGTTTTACCTTAGTCGCCTTTTACGACACCTCGGTAAGAGTGAGGGTGGCCTATTCTACTCTGCCGGGGACCACACGGCGTAGATGATAATATGTGTACCTATTTTGACATTCATAAGTGTTTTGTATGGACTTTAAAAATAATTTTTAATCTTTTATCTTTATCTTCCAGGCGAGACGTGGCGCGGGCGCTGGCAGAAGAACGACATCGTGGCGAAGTTCATCGCCGTGCGCGAGTGCACGCCGCGCGTGCAGCGCGACTTCAACGAGGAGTTCCCGAAGCTTAGGATCTTTTCTCATCCCAACATCTTGCCTGTGGTCAGTGTCTTCATACTTCTAAACAATTTTTGCTAACACCCAATGTAATATGTAGGTATCTTATTTTTCGAAGTATCAGAGTAGTTAAAGTTAGTTAATATTTAACCGTGGGAGAGCCACGCTTCGGCATGAACAGGCTGGCTCAACCGGAGTGATATCAAGGCCTCACAGAAAACTGGCGAGAAACAGCACTGTGCTGTATTTCGCTGCGTGAGTGAGAGTACCGGAGGCCCAATCTGGGAGAAGGGGAGTTTCAAGCTTGGCAGCGCACTTGTGACTCCACTGGTGTCGCGGGTGTCTATAGGCGGCGGCAATCGCTTACCATAAGGTGATCCCCTCGTCTGCTCGAGTCAAGTATTTTATTACTTACTGGAGCATCTCAAAACATGTATGAGAATGAATATGAGAAAATAAAATTATTTGTATTTGTATTGTAAATAACGTTTCACCTATGAACTGTTCTCCAAGAGGACGATATGCCAATGAATGTTTGACTAACAGAACATTTTTTTTAATAAATATTTCACTACATCACGTACATTGATCTGACTCCGAGATAGGTAGCTCAAGCACCTGTGTTACGGATATCAGAATCAACAGTGGGATTACAAATAGTAAATAAATAAATAAATCTTTATTTGTTCTCTCACATAGTTGGTTGGTACATACAAAATAAAGCTTAGTCTAGTGTTACTAAAACTATGTAAGAGACTGGTATCTGTATTAGGAGACCTGTATGACAGATTACCAGCCTTTCCTACTCCGGACCGGTGTTAATGAATAATCTTATCATAACTATGCAACTATACTATATGTGTGAACGTAAATGTGAGTATATGAGGTAAGATAAGTGTGTGTGTGAATATAAGTATGTGCAAATATTTTTAAGTACACTATAATACTTTTCTTCTGTAAATACATACTTATAATACATATAAAACACCCAGACCAGTACAAACAGACATGTTCATGCACACAAATGTTTGTACTGTGCGGGGATCCAACCCGCAACCCATGGACCAAAGGCAGCATTCACTACCACTGTTCCAAACAGGTCAACCATTTTTTGAACCATAGATAAAAATAAGATAAAAAAAAATACCTTTATTCAATTTAGGTCCATCATCATCAGCCCATTTAAGTCCCCACTGCTGGGGCACGGGCCTCCCTCAATCACATGAGGGGTAATTGCCATACTCACCACGCTTGGCGGACGGGTTGGCGAGGGTTTTGATATAAATGCAGAGTTTTCCTTCTCTGGGTGCTGATGATCATGCCAGGAGCTTTACCTTAGTCGCCTTTTACGACACCTCGGTAAGAGTGTGGGTGGCCTATTCTACTCTGCTGGGGACGACGGCCACGCGGAATTTAGGTCCACACAGAATAATTATGAATGTCAAAATAGGTACATAATATCTACCGCTGGTTTGGAATGTCGATTTCTACTGAGAAGACACCAGCAAGAAACTCAGTAGCAGGGGTGTTAGGGAGCTCCGTAACCGTAACCGAAACTATCGGATATCCGATATAAAAAATCATCCGTAACCGTAACCGAATCCGAAATGAAAGTTTCGGATAGTATCGGATAGGTGTTTTTGATCTAAAACATCTAAAATTTAGATAATACTCAATATAATATAATTATTTATATTTATTTTTATTTTAAATAGATGTAATAATTACTCACAGACTGATTGTAATTCCTGCCAAAAACGAAATAAAACTATTACCTATTAGTATTTTACTTTTAAAATTCCCTAAAAATATAATATCCGTAACCGAAACTAACGGATAATCCGAAATAATTTATTATCCGTATCCGTAGCCGTATCCGGTATAATAATCATTCCTATATCCGTATCCAATCCGTAACCGAAATTCTATATCCATAACCGACCCGATTGGAACAGTGGTAGTGAACGCTGCCTCTGATACAAGGGTTGCGGGTTCGATCCCCGCCACAGTACAAACATTTGTGTGCATGAACATGTTTGTTTGTGTTTTAAATAATAAACGAATTAATTTTTAACGCAGCTATATTTCTCACTTCAAGGCACAAGTGACAGAGAGATTTAGAGTGAGTGTTAACATACACAAAAAATAAGTTAGGTGTTGCCACCAAATAACAGTGTGTTAATTATTTCGATATCAATAAATAACACCCCCACTATATCGAAATAAAATTTAAACAGTTAACATCAATACACACATTATAACCCAAATTATACAAAAACAAAACTAAATTTTCACAAGTCCTAAAATCTCCATGAACTTATAATGTTTTGCTCTGGGCAAACCTTTTGTCAATAAGTCAGCAGGCATTTGAGAAGTCCCAACATATTTAGTTTCAATAATTTCTTCACTAATAACTTCCTTTATAAAATTGTAACGCACATCAATGTGTTTGGATCTCTTGTGTGACTGATGACTATTGGCAAGTTTTAAAGCACTCTGGCTATCATTAAACAATGTTATTTTATTACAGAACCCAACTATTTCTGTTTCCAGCTTACGCAAATATATGGCCTCTCGACATGCTTCCGATAAACCCATATATTCTGCTTCACAGCTGCTCAACGCCACTGTGCGTTGTTTTCTACTTTCCCAGGAAACAGCAGACCCACTTTTTAGAAAACAGAAACCGGTATATGACCGTCTATCTAATGCATCACTCGCCCAATCGGCATCTACATAACCAACCAAATCTGCTGTTCCTTGAGAGTACTTTAGACAGTAATCTTTAGTTTTATACAAGTATCTCAGTACCCTTTTAACATAAGAAAAATGAACATCTGAATAGTAATTATTAAACTGTGATAAATAACTGACAGAGTATGCTATGTCTGGTCTAGTTAACACTGCAAGGTACATTAAACATCCTACTAACCTTTGATAAGGAATATTATTATCTTTACATACACTAGATTTTTCAACATTTAATTTACATTCAATAGGTGTTTCTGCTGTGTGACAATCTGTCATGTTAAACTTTTGCATCAACTGCTCTATGTAATGTTCCTGATCAAGGGTTACAACACGGTTTTTTCTATCAACATTAACTCTCATGCCTAGGTACTGTTTCACATCACCAAGATTTTTAATTTTAAATTTAGCACTTAGAGCATCAATTAGCTTATCAGTTTCAGACTTAACATTTGAAAAAATTAGAAAATCGTCTACATAGAGACCAACTATCACCTTTTTATCGTTATGACAATTCTTTACAAAAACACAAGGCTCAACATTACTCTTGATATAACCTAAATCACATAAAGTTTCATTGACTCTATCATACCAAGCAAGAGAAGCCTGTTTTAGGCCATAGATAGCCTTTTTTAATCTAAGAACCTTATTACAATCAACATTAGGGAAACATTCAGGTAACTGCATAAATATAGTTTCTTTTAAATGACCATTGAGAAATGCCGTAGTGACATCCAGATGAGTTATATCCATATCTAACTGAACACTCAATGCAAATAGATAACGCAAAGTTGAATGCCTTATGACAGGAGAAAAAGTTTCATCATAGTCCACACCAGGCCTTTGCGTGAATCCCTTCGCAACTAACCGAGCACGATATCTCACTTGTTTGTCAGAATATTTCTTTTTTAAAACCCACTTGCACTTCACTACTTTGCCAGCACTAGGAGCATCTACCAACTCCCATGCATCATTTTCACTAAAACACTTCAGTTCTTCCCTAATTGCACTTAACCACTGCTCCTTCTCTGGCCCTGCTAATGCTTCCTGTAGAGTCAGATCATCAGCGGCATCAGCATCATCCTGTACTTCCACATTAGAATCAGCACATATGTTCGAATATCCATATCGATCTGGTTTCTGGCGCAACCTGACTGCCTTTTTATTATGCTCTGATGCACCTGGTTCAGCCGATTCAGCATCTTCATACTCACTTGGAATATATGTTACATCAGACTCATCAACATAACTCTCAATCATGGTATCTTCCGAATCGCCTGAAGATACATCCCCCACTGAACCTGGGCTTTCTTCATTGCATTCTTTGCTTTCTGTCACAGGCATAGACACTTTTTCAATAATAATAACATCTCTACTGGTTCTGATCTTCTTAGTGATAGGACAATAGATTCTATACCCTTTTATGTCATCTGGGTAGCCTACAAGTATCTGCTCTTCTGACTTTTTGTCCCATTTTTGGCGTTTTTCCTTTGCCACATGCACCATGACACGGCTGCCAAAAATTCGCAAATGACTTATGTCTGGCTTACATCCTGTCCAAACTTCATAAGATGTTTTATCATTCAACACTGGAAGTACAGTCCGGTTACGCAGGTAGACAGCTGTACTTGATGCCTCGGCCCAAAATTCTTTGCCTAACTGGGCATCAAATAATAAACACTTTGCCTTCTCCACAACTGTGCGATTAAAACGCTCCGCCAAACCATTTTGTTCTGGTGTGTAAGAGTTCGACTTCTGGTGTATAATGCCATTTTTATTCAAATAATTCTCAAAACTTCTGTTGCAATATTCTTTCCCATTGTCAGTGCGTAGTGTTTTAATTTTCTTGTTCAACTGGTTCTCTACTTTGGCCTTATAATTCTGAAAGTGTTGAAACGCCTCACTTTTCTGCTTCATGAAATATATGTGGGTCATTCGACTGTAATCATCAATGAACAAGATGAAGTACCTGGATCCGCCAATCGAAGCATGTTCCATAGGACCACAAACATCACTGTGAATTATACCCAATAATTCACCACTTCTCGAACCAGAATTTCCAAAAGGAAGGCGTGACTGCTTGCCTTCACAACAAACAGTACATGACAATTGGGAAATATTACTTTTCTTTTCTAGCTCCATGCCACTCACTGCATGAGGCATCTTATTTAAGTACATACTGTTTACATGGCCTAATCTCCGATGCCATGTATCTACAGATATAAAAGTTGTAGCTGGCTGAGTGCTCTCAGAAGTTCTCAACTTATAAACACCATTTGTCAATGACGCCACAGCAACCAACTGTTCATTTCTGTTGTAAATGTTGCATCCACTGGTAGTAAACACTACCCGGTTACCGTTTCTAACCAATTGACTGACTGACAATAAGTTTGTGGTCAATTTGGGCACACATAACACTCCTTCGACAATCACGTCATATTCACTGTCGTCGGTAACCGTCACAACATGCACATCACCTGAACACTTCACACTAAGCTTTTCCTCATTAGCAACAACGATTTCTTTAATAGAATGTACAGTCGATACATTTTTGATCCAATGTTCGTTTGAGGTTAAGTGGGCGCTTGCTCCTGAGTCAACATACCAATCATCTTTCGAAAAACTGCCGTTTAGGAAGACGGCATTGAACGCGTTTGTTTGTTTACGTTCACTGGATTTGGTATTTGAAGAATCTTTGTCAACAGTACATTGGTTGCGATAGTGCCCGGTTTGTTTACATCTATAACACCGCACTACTTTCTTTGACTTTGACGTTTGCGAATGTACGTTGTCTTTGGTTCCGCCATGACCAGAGCTACCAACTTTGTATTTTCTAAAACTCGCAAATGCCCCGCTAGCGTTGTTGTCGTCATGGTTCGCCGCCATAATTGTTTTCATCTAAATCCATCAATTTTGACTTAATGGCGTCGGTGGTGATGGCGATCCCAGAATGTTCGATCGCCATTATCATCGGCGAATATTTTTCCGTTAGACCAGCTAACAATAAACAACCGATCCACTCGTCACTGATTTTAAACCCCGTTCCGCTTAGCTTCTGTCCAGTTTCTACTAGCTGTGTCACATAACTTGTCATAGAACTGCAATTTTCGAGACGAATTGAGATAAGATTTCTCAATAAACTGATGCGTCTAGTAAAACCGGAATCATCGAACAAAGCTCGCAGTTTGTTCCACAGCTCCAACGATGTTTTAACATCCTTTATGTGCACATACAAGCTTGAGTCGATTGTGAGAATCAATTTAGCCTTCGTCCTCGCATCATCAGCGGCTTCTGTAGTCTTCCCGGAAACAGGCTTTATACAATGCTCCATGTTTTCCAAGATCAGAAAATTCTCCGCGGCGAAGCACCATTCCGTGAAATTTTCCCGCCCTTTTAGCTTTGGTACGTTTACCAAGTAATTCGTCGACATGATTTCTTTAGATAATCACTCGCGAGACCTACGCTAAAACTGAGCTTAAACTGAAAATCACGACTGTCCCTAGCTAAAAAATGCTAATCTGGGCCCATAACCTGTTGTAAATAATAAACGAATTAATTTTTAACGCAGCTATATTTCTCACTTCAAGGCACAAGTGACAGAGAGATCTAGAGCGAGTGTTTACATACACAAAAAATAAGTTAGGTGTTGCCATCAAATAACAGTGTGTTAATTATTTCGATATCAATAAATAACAGTTTGTATTGGTCTGGGTGTTTGCTATGTATTATAAGTATGTATTTACAAAAGAAAAGTATTATATGTATATATTTGTAATCCCACTGTTGATTCTGATAACCGTAACACAGGTGCTTGAGCTACCTATCTCGGAGTCAGATCAATGTATGTGATGTTGTGAAATATTTATTTATTTATTTATAACATCCCTACTCAGTAGTTACTTTTTACCCGACTACGGCAAAGCAAAAGGAGGGTTATGATTTTGACAGGCTATGTATGTATGTATGTATGTATGTATGTATGTTTCCACGTAACTTCTTAACTACTTATCAGAATTCGACAAATGACATATCATTATAAGCGTCTTGATCGTCCGCTGGTTATAGGCTATATGAAGTTTCACAAAATCTAATGTGGCGCCCTCTAGTGGACAAAACATACAGAGTAAAAAAATAAAGTTATGATAAATATGCCGTGTTTGGTATCATTTGAAAGCGCTTGACTTGTTTCAAAAGTCATAAACTTTTCGAACGTGTGTGTGTGTGTGTGTAGGTGGGGTGTTGCGTGTCTGCGTCGTCGCTGATCGTGATCTCGCAGTACATGTCGTGGGGCTCGCTGCACGCGCTGCTGCACGGCGGCGCGGGCGGCCGCGTGGTGGTGGACGCGGGCGCGGCCATCCGCTTGGCGCACGACGTGGCGCACGGCATGCAGTACCTGCACAGCCTGCAGCGCGACAAGTGTCTGCCGACCTATCACTTGAACAGCAAGCACATTATGGTGAGTCAATCTTCTTCTAACTGGAATCAAAATTTTTAACAAATTACCAGCTTTTATTAAAGCCCTCGAAAATACTCGATTCAAAAAAGCTCTCAAAGAATGGTTGTTATCTAAATGCTTCTATAACTTAGACGAATATTATAGACATAATTGACTCCTATCCATATATTGTAATGTAGGTATTCTAAATGTAATATATATATTCTTTTTTGTAATTGATCTGTAACCCTGACATATTGGACGTCCGAAACGGGCAACTGTTGATACTAACCATAATGCTCTAACAACAATTGTAACACAGTTTGACAATAAATGATTATCTTATCTTATCTTAATCATCATCATCATCAGCCCATTTAAGTCCCCACTGCTGCGGCACGGGCCTCCCTCAATCACATGAGGGGTAATTGCCATACTCACCACGCTTGGCAGACGGGTTGGCGAGGGGATATAAATGCAGAGTTTTCCTTCTCTGGGTGCTGATGATCATGCCAGCAGCTTTACCTTAGTCGACTTTTACGACACCTCGGTAAGAGTGAGGGTGGCCTATTCTACTCTGCCGGGGACCACACGGCCAATCAATCGCGAGCGAGTCAATCTTCTTAATATCAATCATTATCCACAACTACAGTGGATTTCGGATATAACGACGATGAAAGGACCACTGTCATTTCGCCGTTGATGTCGTTACAGGCAAAGGCAAAATAAATAATAATAAATAAATATTTCACAACATCACATACATTGATCTGACTCCGAGATAGGTAGCTCAGGCACCTGTGTTACGGATGTCAGAATCAACAGTGGGATCGGAGTGGGATTCTCTGCTTACAGCCCCTGGAAAAGTCTTTGCCAGAATACTACTGAACCGCCTAAGGGAACTTTCGTTGCCAGAGACCCAGTTTGGTTTCCGACCGGATCGAGGCACCTGTGAGGCCATATTCTCAGTACAGCAGTTACAAGAAAAGAGCAGAGAACAGAGACGTCATATGTACCTTTGCTTTGTCGACCTGGAAAAGGCTTTTGACAGCGTGCCTCGAGAAGCTCTTTGGATAGTTCTAAGGAAAATCGGATGCACCGAGAAGTTTGTAAGACTCCTGAGACTTCTGCATGACGATATGCAGTGTTGTGTTGCTGTTGCGGAGAAAAATCTGACTTCTTTCCCGTTACCTGTGGGGTGAAGCAATGTTGTGTTATAGCACCCACATTGTTCTCACTATACTTCGCAGTAGTGGTCCAGGAGGTATCACAAAATACTTCTAAAGGAGTCCGCATCCGATTCCGCACTAATGGCAACATTTTTAATTTAGCGAGATTCAAAGCCCGCACAAGGATATCGTGTGCGCTAATAACAGAATTATTGTATGCCGATGATTTGTGTTTTGTGACAGAATCGCCAGATAGCCTGCAACAGCTAATGTCTGATTTCGACAGGTCATGTTGTAAATTCGGCCTCAAAATAAGCGTCAAAAAGACGGAAGTGATGGCTCTAGACATCAACTATCAAGAGGCACTGAATATTAAACTCGGTCAGGACGAGCTGAAGCAGGTCGATAAGTTTCGATATCTGGGGAGCACAATTACATCCAAGTGCGACCTTGATGCAGAAATCAACAGCAGGATTGGCGCTGCTGCTGCAGCGTTTGGTAAACTGTATGCGAAGGTCTTCTGCTCACACGATATAAAACTGGCTACAAAGATCGCAGTGTACATGGCTGTAGTACTGCCTAACATATTGTACTCAGCTGAGACCTGGACTGTGTACCGCCGGCACATCCGCAAGTTAGACCGATTCCACCTCACATGTTTGCGGAAAATATTAAAGATTCGGTGGTTTGACTATGTGCGGAATACTGAAGTGCTTCGCAGAGCTAATGTAGGTGGCATTCAGTCATATCTCATGCGGCGACAGCTTCGGTGGTGCGGGCACGTGTCTCGGATGCCAGAGCAGAGAGTGGCAAAGCGCATCTTCTATTCTGAACTCGGACAACTCATCAGATATAAAGATTTGCTTAAGCGCCACATGAAAAAGTGTAAGATTGACTCATCTCGCTGGGAGGAACAGGCTGCTGAGCGACCCGAGTGGAGGACTTTAGTGAAAACTGAAGTCCGAGACTTTGAAACACAAAGGCTCTCTGAGCTCGAGCTTTAAACAGGATGAGTTGAAAGCCCGACTACCTACGGCTATAAATTATAACTATGCCGGCGGTGTGCTCACATGACCGCTATGTACGAGAATCTTTTCGAAAAAGATAGGCTACGTCAGCCATATGCGAGCACACCAACGACATTTAGCTAGGAGTTGAAGCGGTCGCTCCATCATCATCAACGCATTAAAGTCTGTATTTCAATTGCTTTCGCAATCGTAATCAATCGGATTTAACTTGCTCTACTGCGTAGACGAATTTTGCAGATGTAACTTATTAACGTAATAAAAAAAATATAATAATAATCTTTATTTACCAAAAACAAATACATTGTACAATATTTTATCAGGCGGTCGCTGCACTAAGCAAATGGCTTGTCTTGCAGCGGCCAGTAAGCATTTCCTAAACCTAATTATTGTACGAACGCACGGTACTCAATATTTAAGGTGAATTTAATTTTATTACAAAATAAAAGGAGCAATTTATAACATAAAAGGGTACAAGAAGGAAATCTATCTAAAGGGCTGGGCTGATATTTTATACTATAAAAGAACATTTTTGGGATCTAAAACCTATACATCTGTTGTTGTTTATATCAATTTGTAACTGAACCATTTTAACTCGGAAGGCTTGGGATGCAACCGGGACTAAACGCTAAGATGATGATGATGAGTGTAGATGGCGTTATATAAGTGATGTTGAACACTTGCAGATCGACGAGGACCTGACGGCGCGCATCAACATGGCGGACGCGAAGTTCTCGTTCCAGGAGCGCGGGCGCGTGTACCTGCCGGCGTGGATGGCGCCCGAGGCGCTGCTGAAGCCGCAGGCCAAGCGCACTG
>JADPWL010000317.1:0-11289 GCA_019059595.1 Marasmia exigua
GCGACCATGAAACACAGAAGCTACATTTAATGAGCTTTGCAAGTAAATTCTTTCAATATTAAATCGGTATTTACCTCCAAAAATCTAAGTCAATTAAATAAATATTTACTTTCCTCGCTGGCTCAGCGGCCCAAAGTAGATCTTGACCTCTGACATCAAAGCGCGTCTTGCCTTCTTGTAATTTATTTAATTATACCTACATTTCCTACAAACGAACAGATGTCAACATCCATAACGCTAAAAGTTTAGTTATTACTTAAATTTATAACATCAGAATAATTCTGTGCGTCCTGTGAATCCCGTCCTGTCTCATAAGTTACTTGACATCGGCAAATTATCTTCGGGTAGAGCCATATTAAAAAAAAGACATTTTGACATTTACCTTGTATTAACACCGTAGACCAAAGATAATGCGTATATTCTAATTCTAAGATTAAGAGTAACTAACTGACTTCATAAATTCTGTGCGTTCTGTGAAAATTAAGCACAAGTTGACTTATATCGAATTTGATTTTCATCTTGCTACTTCATCACAAAAAATCCTCTTAAATCATGTCTGATCAGACATGCAAAAAAATCCTTTATTTTTCCTTTTCGTCACAAAAATGTCCTCTATTTTTCTGACTGATCAGACATACAAACAAATCCTCCATTTTTCCGTCTGATCAGACAGAATTTAAGAGGATTTTTTGTGATGAAGTAGCAAGATGAAAATCAAATTCGATATAAGTCAACTTGTGCTTAATTTTCACAGAACGCACAGAATTTATGAAGTCAGTTACTCTTAATCTTAGAATGAGAATGTACGCATTATCTTAAGTCTACGGTGTTAATAAAAAGTAAATGTCAAAATTAGCCAGTTAAATGTCTTTTTTTTTAATATGGCTCTACCCGAAGATAACTTTCCGATATCAAGTAACTTATTGAGAATAAATAGGTAGTCAGCAGTTGAAGTCAGTCAAAGTCACAGTCACTCAATAAAACGCCGGTGTTTTTACGTTTTATCGACTTACGGATTCAGCGGATATCACTCTAAATGCAATCGCGGATTTTAAGACTCTATTAGGCCCAAGCAAGTTGTCGTTAGACAACTCACTCGACACACAATAGCAGTGTTAAAAACGATACAATTCAACGAGTCCTAATATTAGGATCACTTTTCGGCACTTCACTGCACAAATAAACACCAAATTTGTACACTAAAAACCACTAGAAACTAATTTAAAACCATTGAATTGCATCAGCCCACGCGGCTTGTTTTACCCGCTGGATCTCTAGTTAAATATCACGTTGTCATGTAAAAGAATCCAAGCAAGTTATTTCCTTCATTTTATTTTGTGTAACAATTAAACTATATGACTTGGTATGAGGATGATACCACATTGTAAGAAAGTTTGGCGATTAAAAAGACTAACTGCCGAGTTTCTTGCCCGATCTTTACGACCAGAAACAACTTTTCAAGCCGGTGGTAGAATCACATTATGTTTTATATTTGTTTTGGTTTATTTTATACATATATATTTGTATTTACATGTAATTTATACATAAGTACTTAAAAATCGTTTTTAGTACTGATAAATAATTTAGAGTAATTCTATGACGACCCGTTTGGATTAGTGGTAGTGAATGCTGCCACTGCTGCAAGGGTTGCAGGTTCGATCCCCACACACAGTAAAATCATTTGTGTGCATGTACATGTCTGTTTGTACTGGTCAGGGTGTTTCTATGTATTATAAGTATGCATTTTCAAAAGATAAGTATTATATGTAAAATGTATATATTTGTCATTCCGCTGCAGGTTCTGATATCTGTAATACAGGTGCTTGAGCTACCTATCTCGGAGTCAGATCAATGTATGTGAAATATTTATTATTTACTAAATATATTTAGTTTTAAATTACTTCAATGTATGAGGATTTGATAGTGCTGTGTAAAAGCCTATGCAAATAAAGCTTTTATTTTTATTATGAATGAAATAAACAAATAAAATAATTTTCTTATGTATGACGGAACAAAAAAAACATATTTTTACACACCATTTGCCGACGGCCACAACAAAAGTTTTCACAAGTGCGCTGTCAACTTTTAAACAAATCGAGCCTCCACTTAACGAAACACAGTGCAGGTGGTTTTTATTTGAGTATCATGCCAGTCAAGTCGGCCTCTTCATGCCAAAACGTGACTCTCCCACGGTCAATTCAACCCAAAGTGCCAAGCTGTTTCTACGGCAATGGTTAAATGTATTGTATCGTTATGCATAAACTAGTTTGTAGTCCGCTTAGGCGCGCCTATTTCATGTTTAAAACGCTTTAATATGTCGGAACCTCGGTCGACTAATGATGGGGTATATTAGGTTGTTTATGGAAAGGTTTTTAAAACCTTTCATGTTATATTTTTGATATAAGCCCAAATTAAATCACATTTCCTGAAACTTTGAGACCACTGTTCCCACTTTCTCTCACCCATCTCTTCCTGTCCTCTGAGAATCATTCGTCTGCTTTGGGATCCACTGTTATTATTTTAGTTGCTATATTTATCTTTTATTAATCTTATATATTATATATATTGTATGTATTAGTATATAATTCATATTTTATTTATGTATTTGCATTTAAACTATCTGTCTAAGTATATAAATATTTAAGATTGCACCGCCCTACACCTTCATCAAGTGTCCTTTATCCAAAGGTTATTCGTTACATAAAATTACAACTATTGTTTTTTACATTGTAGTTTATGGTCTTGTAACATAACCACAACGTCAAACCGATAGTCCTGATTTTTGCAGACTTTTTTATAATAACGAATAATCAAAGCTTGTGAACTCAAGCCCCGAAGGGACCTTTTTGAAATACCTCCATTTTTTTTTCATTTTTAAAATTTGAGCAATTACCCTAGAGAACAAGTTCTAGGTTACCGGAGGCCCAATGGGGGGAAAAGGTTGGCAGCGCACCGCAGGCAGGCTGCGGAATTGCTTACTATCAGGTTATCCGTCTGCTCGTCTGTCACCTCTTATATAAAAAAAAGATTATTTTTTCACATTGTTAAAAAAGACTAAATTAGCGTCAATATTATTAGATTTAACTGTCTCTGTAAACCCAATGGTTTGGAAAATCGTCATATTTAAAAAAAATAACTATATGCTTTTGTCCTCGATGCCATATTGGTTAAAACGGGAACCCTCTGCGATGAAGGTAACAGGTTTTTTCCTAGTCGTGTCAAGTTAAAAAATGAAAATCGGTGTAAAGCAGCGCTATGTTTAATTTCGCCCGACTGAGGGTATTGGAGGCCTGATTCGGGGGGATGGGGGGTGTAAAAGTAGGCAACGAACTTGTGACTCAACTGGTGTTCCAATGTTGACTGACCGGATGGCGCAATTGGTAGTGACCTTGCCTCTTACACCAAAGGTCGTAGGTTCGATCCCCACCCTGGACAAACATTCGTGCGATGAACACTTGGGTTTGTTCAGTGACTGGGTGTAATATATGTATTTAAGTATATATTTGTGTTCCTCTGTTGTCTGATATCTGTAACACAAGTGCTTGAGCTACCTATCTCGGAGTTTGATCAATGTATGTGATGTTGTGAGAATTATTATAAAAAAAATGCCTCAGCAATTAAATAATAATAAATATTTCACAACATCACATACATTGATCTAACTCCGAGATAGGTAGCTCAAGCACCAGTGTTACGGATATCAGAATCAACAGTGGGATTACAAATATATACATATAATACTTTTCTTTTGTAAATACATACTTATAATACATATCAAACACCCAGACCAATACAAACAAACCTGTTCATGCACACAAATTGCTTACCATCAGGTGATCCGTCTGCTTGTCTTCCATCTACTACATAAATTATTTTAATTATTTGTATGCTGAGAGACGCTTTAGCTTTGCCACTACACGCAAAGATTCGCGGCGGAGGGTAGGTTATTTCATCGTCAGCCCATTTAAGTCCCCACTGCTGGGGCACGGGCCTCCCTCACTCTTACCGAGGTGTCGTAAAAGGCAACTAAGGTAAAGCTGCTGGCATGATCATGAGCACTAAGAGAAGGTAGGTTATTAATTCATTATTATTAATAATATTATGATGGTCAAATTAACCTCGCCAACCCGTCTGCCAAGCGTGGTGAGTATGGCAATTACCCCTCATGTGATTGAGGGAGGCCCGTGCCCCAGCAGTGGGGACTTAAATGGGCTGACGATGACGATGATGGTCAAATTATAGAAAATGGTCAGTAGGTTTAAAGGGAAGGAACTTTTATACTCGAGCCAAATATATTCTAATCGTGGCATTTATATAACAATCAATGAATGAAATACTCTAAGATACCGCCTGCCGCGAGTATTTGTGTGTAGTATAGTACTCGTAGTAAAAATAATGGTTTAGTAAGTATAGTTAAATATTTGACCTATTAAATAAAATATGGGGACGCTCTGTTAGTCTAGTGGTTTAAGTACCGGGCCGTGATCTCAGGGTCCTGGGTTCGATTCCCGGGTCGAGCAAAAAATGTATGTTTCGAATTTTTCATAGCTCGGGTTTGTGATCACCAATTTGGAAAGCGTGGTGATTAGGCCTAATCCCATCATAGTAGCGATGGCTTAATTTCTGTGATGGAGGCCTTTGCCCTGCAGTGGGACAGTATGTAGGCTGATACTTCAAATAAAATATGTTTACAATTTGAAATACTATTGGAGTCGGTTAGTAGTAATAAACTCTTAGCTTGTCAATACACTGTGTTACTACGAGAGAATTTGAATACGAACTTTCGTAGCTGCAGCTACGTAGCATTCGTGTCGTAGCTGTGAAATGTAGCTACAGCGTAGCATACTACGTAGTTTTAAGAGGAATTTTAATACAAGCCGCGGCACGTATGTAAGTGTAAGGGTGACATTGAGTTCGCAGAAATCATTTTTAGAATAAAGTGAGCTATTTTACAAATGCTGAAACTAACCGTGCTGCGGCCTGTCATCGTCATCGTCAGCCCATTTAAGTCCCCACTACTGGGGCACGGGCCTCCCTCAATCACATCAGGGGTAATTGCCATACTCACCACGCTTGGCAGACGGGTTGGCGAGGGTTTTGATATAAATGCAGAGTTTTCCTTCTCTGGGTGCTGATGATCATGCCAGCAGCTTTACCTTAGTCGCCTTTTACGACACCTCGGTAAGAGTGAGGGTGGCCTATTCTACTCTGCCGGGACCACACGGCCCGGCGGAGTACTCGGATGTTAATTTTTTGTGTAATAATGCGTTTTTATTAAAAGTGAAATCTTTTGAAAAAAAATTAACCTGCCTATTTGTACTGTAATGTTTGTACTGACACAAATAAAATATCAATATCAGTTCATAGAATTATAGACACACTTTTATATTTATATATGTACATTTTACCGAAGTAACCGAGTATAAAAAGGCTTATCTTAATGCTTTTATTACCTTTTAATAAGGGTACATTATTTATAAGAAATAACATTCGTAGTCCTTTATATAATAAGTAGTACTTTATAATATTTTATCGAAGCATACCATTTTTTTTATTTATTTATTAGTACGTATATAAGTGTATATTTTAGTATTACTATTATACATTTTAATATATATATAGTTCACTTTTATTTGCCTTATAAATATTATATCACCTACCCCTCTACTCTCAAATTTCCTCTGCCTGAAGGTTGTCTGGTAGAAATCGCTTCCAGCGATAAGACCGCTGAAATTATACATTACGTTTCTGTAATGCCTAGTTTTTTTAAGTTGTGTTTTTTGTGCAATAAAGTATATCTATCTGTTCGATATACATACATCACAAGGATCAGGTACCTACACGGTATACGAATATTCGCAAGAAATTTGATATTGATGATTACACGATTGGAATAATTATCTCAAGAACAGTTTGACTATCTGTATTTATAAATGTACTGTATATAATCTATGTGATTATTTCTATTAGCTCCGCGGTGAGGGAAAACATCGTGAGGAAACCTGCACGTTTGGAATAGTTTCTGAAACGTGTGACCATGATTTAGTTGGTCTAGTTCTCCTGTTAAAGGGTTGCAAAGGTCAGACGGCAGTAGCTTTATTGTAATTACCAGCATCCACAAATGAAGAATCATGGTCCAAGCGAACCCCGGGCTCCAGAGCGCCTGCTTTGGGTGCAACTGGGAGTTACACGCTAAGATACCGGAGCGACCCCACGGCCTCATAAAAAACCCGCGTGAACCAGCACTGTGCTGTGTTTTGCTGCGCGAGTGAGGGTACCGGAGGCCCAACCCGGGGAAAAGGAGGGTTTCAATGTTGGTAGCACATTTGTGAATCCATGTCATGGGTGTGTATGTGCCCATACAATACAGTGGCGGCAATCGCTTACCATCAGGCGATCCGTCTGGCAGGCGAAAGGTGGCAGACGAGCAGACGGATCACCTGGTGGTAAGCGATTGCCGCCGCCCATGGACACCCGCGACACCAGTGGAATCAAATAAGATCTGTCAGCCTTTTAACCCTCCTTTGCTCTGGATTGGGTCTCCGGTACCCTTTTTTTTTCCGGTGGAAAATGCCACCTTAAGCACACCCGACCGCTGGGAGACGGCCGGGTAGTGTGGGGCTCTCCCTTGGGGTGCTCCCAGGGGCCTACCCACTAAAAACCACCGGGGCATTTCCTGCTACGTCCGTGTGGGGTGGGCTACGGTGACGGGTAGAAACCAAGTCCGCGGCTCACCCTCGAAGGACGAGAGGCTCGCCAGCACGGCCTCTTGAAAAACGGGCCTCGCCGAAAAACGAGGCCTAGAGCCACTCCCATGGCCCTCCATTCCACCCTCTCCGGAATCGTCCACGTTGCTGGATTGCAACGCAGACGCTCCGGAAGGGACGACTGCAGACCCCTCCCCCAACCCATACCCTGCTGGCTGCAGGGCAGAGAGAGGAGAGAGCACCCACAGACTTTCGGCTATACCCGAAAACCCTCCCGTTCGAGCATCCCCGCTGGGTTGTGGAGACAATCGAGGGGACGGGAAAAGCGGGGGTGACTAGTCGTAGCTGCATCCCACTGGCTGCGGGACTCAACACAGACCCACCAACAAAGCCCCCACCATAGAGGCGGGGAGAGCCTCCCGAGAATCGGGGCGTAACCGACTGTTGGGAGGAATTCCACCACCGTGGAACTCGCCAACACTCCAACGCGCCAGAAGGCGCCACAATTCAAGGCCCGAGAACAAAATGGCCCCCATACGGCACCATCACACCAGGAACACCGGCCCACCGCACGCCAAAGCGCCCGACAGTGGGTGCCACCACACCCCAACGCCAACCTACGGCAGAAGGGGGGGCTGGATAAAGAAGGCAGCCTCCGTGCCCGGCCCTATTGTGCTCCGGTCCGTAAAGAGAGGCCGGTCCTCTAGGCCCTCAGCGGACAATGAAAGCCCCCGAGTGGTGTGCGCTGCGCGCGATCCACTGCGTCGGGGCTGGTCCGCCGGAAATTCTGTGCATCCTTTGGCCGTCGGGTAGCAATCCACGAATGAATTACTACCCGCCGTTGCCCGGGGAAAACCGTGCCCCACGGTAACCGTTTCTGCCTAATACCAGCCGAAGCTGGAATCAGGACAGAACTGATTACCAGCAGGGCCGCTCTAGGAGGTAGATACACCTGAGTCCCCGTCTCCGGTACCCTCAATCAAGCAGCGAAACACAGCATAGTGGTGCTTTACGCCGGTTTTCTGTGAGGCCATGGTATCACTCCGGTATCTTAGCGTGTAAATTCCAGTTGCGTCCACAGCTGTCGCTCTTGAGCCCGGGGTACGTTTGGACCATAATTCTAGATTAGTGGAGTCTGATAATTACAATGAAGCGACTGCCGTCTAACCTTCGCAACCCTTTAACAGGGGAACACATTGAATCGAATTGAATAACAGGGGAATGTTTTTCCTCACCACTCAGCGTAGATGTAGGTAAATAGATGTCTTATCCGGGGTACGCTTGGACCATAATTCTTGATTGGTGGAGTCTGGTAATTACAATGAAGCGACTGCCGTCTGACTTTCGCAACTCTTTAACAAGGGAACACATTGAATCGAATTGAATTGAATAACAGGGGAATGTTTTACCTCAACACTCAGCGTAGATGTAGGTAAATAGATGTCTTGTCCACTGAGCTCACATGGCTCACCTCTAGTAAAATACCTGAGGTACTTGACAGTAATAGACTTTTAAATATTCAATGATAATTTGTGGATACCGATGATGAGAAACAATATTGGGTTATTATGGTGAATATTAAATACCAGATATTGATTTATTCAAGTAGTTTTGTTTGAAAACAGTTTTTAAAAATATTGAACTCCGTTTGGTCCACTTAACAAAACATTATCACGCCTATAATGGGCTTATACCGGAAATTAAATACACGGAATATCGGTTTGAGCCGTGTGGTCTCTGGCAGAATAGAATAGGCCACCCTCACTCTTACCGAGGTGTCGTAAAAGGCGACTAAGGTAAAGCTGCTGGCATGATCATCAGCACCCATAGAAGGAAAACTCTGCATTTATATCAAAACCCTCGCCAACCCGTCTGCCAAGCGTGGTGAGTATGGCAATTACCCCTCATGTGGTTAAGGGAGGCCCGTGCCCCAGCAGTGGGGACTTAAATGGGCTGATGATGATGATGAATATCGGTTTTAGCTGATATTATTATCAAACCTTTTTTCTCTCTTAACATTACTTACTTACATTCTGTTAAACAACTAAGTGATTATCGGTGGAAACTTGTAATTGGCCCTCAATCTATTGTTCTGTGACTATATCCCTAAATCTACATATAAGTTTTACTAAAACTTGTAAAAAAAAATTTGTTGACCTATGCGCTAGGCAGTCCGTATATTTTTTTCATTGATAAATGAAACTCAATTGCATATTAACAATCATCGTCATCATCATCATCGTCAGCCCATTTAAGTCCCCACTGCTGGGGCACGGGCCTCCCACAATCACATGAGGTGTAATTGCCATACTCACCACGCTTGGCAGACGGGTTGGCGAGCGTTTTGATATAAATGCAGAGTTTTCCTTCTCTGGGTGCTGATGATCATGCCAGCAGCTTTACCTTAGTCGCCTTTTACGACACCTCGGCAAGAGTGAGGGTGGCCTATTCTACTCTGCCGGGACCACACGGCCTATTGGTTAGAGAGTTAACCAAGTTAATTTGACCAAAAGGTAACTAGGTACGGATAAAAAATAGGCCGTAAGCAGTCGTTCCGCAGCTCGGCGCATATAATTTCATCAGCTGTATAAGGAAGTTGAGTGGAGTTGTTTCGGAAACTCTGCCGGGGACCACACGGCTACACTAATCATCGGCTATTTACAATAATCATGCCCAAATACTAAAATTAGATACTTAGCCAATAATAGTTCCACGGCTATCTAAATTACAAATCTCACTAGACATTGGCGCTTAGAATATTTCCAAAAAATATGAAGAAAATTGTATCAATAAATATATGTCCTAAACAATAATACGTCATGGGTCTCAGGTAGGTACTAACAGAGTATCTTCTGAGCCGGTGTGCTTGTCCCCTTCCCACTCAGGCAGGGAGAGTCGCAGGTGGTTTTGGTGGGTATGCCTCTGGACGGCTTCTCGTCAGGAGAAGCTCGCCAGACGGAGAGCCCCACATAACCCGTCCGCGCCCCGGTAGACGCGTATGCATAAAGACGTCGACCAATTGCACCTGGGGCCGGCAGCATTATAACAAAAAAGATGGTACCACCAGAGTGTAACATGCCATCGCCGTAAAGAGCGTCATACAGATAGATACCTACATGCTTTCATCTAGATTCTTAAAAAAATTCACTTTGTAGGTCTTGGCAGTCACACACTTAAATTTACCATGTTACTACGCAACAATTAAGGTAATGAAATATGGGCCTGTTTGGCAGTTATTAGTAAACATTATGTTATAGCCGTGTCGCCCCGGCAGAGTAGAATAGGCCACCCTCACTCTTACCGAGGTGTCGTAAAAGGCGACTAAGGTAAAGCTGCTGGCATGATTATCATCACATAGAGAAGGAAAACTCTGCATTTATATCAAAACCCTCGACAACCCGTCTGCCAAGCGTGAACCTCCTCGACTTAAATGGGCTGATGATGATGAATATTATCAAAAGGTTTAACAGTCTGATTTCATTTCACGCCGAACGACACCATAACCACTGAAAGTACGTTAGAAATAATGTATGTGTAACCTTTTTAGTTTAGCACACAATGTAGGCAGCCGTAATATTTATTTTGTGCTTTTACTGACAGTCTTATCTTGTCTTTTTCACTGTCGGAGAGCCGCATGACGCTACAGCATGAATGAGCTGGCTCGACCGGAGTGATACCACGGCCTCACAGAAAACTGGCGTGTAACAGCAGTGTGTTGTGTTACGCTGCGTGAGTGAGGGTACTTGAGGCCCAATCCGGGGGGAAGGGGGGCTTAAAGGTTGACAGCGCACTTGTGACTCCACTGGTATTGCAGGTGTCTATGGGCGGCGGAAATCGTTTACCATCATGTAATCTGTCTGTATCAAGGGTGTTCAAATAAATATAAACAAAAATAAAAAAATGAGGATAGGTGGCAACCTATCCTCATTTTTTATTTTTGTTTATATTTATTTGAACATCCTTGATAATATTGCATTAGGTGATCAGCCTGCTCATTTGACCACATAAAATATAGCCGCCATAGTCAAATGCCGTTCCACACACTATAATATGAATATGTAAAATAACGAATACCATGATAAAATGGAGATTATAGATAGATAGATATTCTTTATTGCACAAAAAAAATACAAGCATGATACAACAGCAACAGACAGTACAATAAGGCGGTCTTATCGCTTGTAGCGATTTCTTCTAGACAACCTTTGCGTAGAGAAAAGAAATATCGTATTCATAATAAGGGAAGGCAGTGCAAAGTAGTTTAACAAATGAAATTGAGAATGGCAGAAATATACATTATTTTATATATTAATATTATTACATTACATAAATAATAATAAACAATACATATATACCCAATAATATATACATAGATAATTTATAACAAAAATTCAATAAAAATATTTCTTATAGATAAGTATAAATGACCAGAGAGCAGACCACATAAAAAAGGAAGAAGAGACAAGGAAAAAACAGTGTACCTATTTATAGAGATAGGAAGTGAGCTTTGACACGGGACTTGAACATAGGAAGGGATTGTGATTTCCTGATTGGAAGGGAGATTATTTTAACAAGCAAATAC
>JADPWL010000323.1:0-5000 GCA_019059595.1 Marasmia exigua
GAACCAGGACCTCTTGCGTAGCCGTCGCTTTATAGTGCGACCCACCAACCACTACGCCACCGAAGCAGTCTTTAGATAAACGTTTGTAATAAAAACATACTTATTGCGCTACGAAGTTATTTTTTTTCTCAAAACCCCTGGACTGAGTAGGTAACCTATTTTGATTGTTACTTTTCTACGACTTCTTGAAAATAGGTCTAGACAGACGGAGAACGAAAATACCCGAGCGTGTTCTGTTTTAAGTTACGGAACCCTAAAAAATACAAGTAACAATAAAGGTTGAAAAAAGGAAAAAAATGTCTTGTACGTGATCATAACGTAGTAAGCGGTGTTACTTTGTTTAGATGGTGCTTTAAATTGAAGCTGTTGGTGAAGATATTTTTCAAAGGAAAAAAATTGTTTAGCAACGGGTTTGCTTTTTCATCCGTTGCTTAAATCTGTCCTCCATACCTTTTTTTGCGCAGGGGAAAACACCGCCGCACTGTGGTGCAATGGGAGGAAATCCTAAGTATACTCGATGGGGAATCGAGAGTCAAGTGGGAATCTTGAAAGCTTCCTATGAGAGGAACTTCTCAACAGCATAGTTTGGTACTGAACTCGCCATAAAGTGGCCGGCGAACAACTTATTTCCCATACAAATGGAATAAATAATAATAATAATAAATATTTCACAACATCACATACTGTTCGCATTGCTTTGCTCCCTATATAAAAACGTACGGGTCATTGGCGTCTAGCGCGGTGACAGGTAAACCAATAACCATATGTTTCCCGCGCTAGCCGCTAGATGGCGCTGTGCATAAATAGATCACGCTAGTAATATTATTTTTAGATTGTATAAGATCTCCGGCGTTAAGGTTGAAAATACACAATTCTCTTAGATCAGGCTACATGGTGGTTTCATTTCGTGCCATTACCCATAGTAGCAGTTCCAGCACAGCTTTAGGGCTTAATAGGTCATTTATCCACATACATTGATCTGACTCCGAGATAGGTAGCTCAAGCACCTGTGTTACGGATATCAGAAACAGCAGTGGGATTACAAATATATACATATAATGCTTTTATTTTGTAAATACATACTTATAATACATAGAAAACACCTACACCAATACAAACAGACATGTTCATGCACACAAATGTTTGTACAGTGCGGGGATCGAACCCGCAACCCTTGGACCAAAGGCAGCGTTCGCTACCACTGTTCCAGACGGGTCAGGTAATACCAAAATAATTTGTAATTTGAGGATATCTCGACATTTTATTGCTGTTACTCGTATTAAGGAAGTATTTATCCATGTCTCAGTTACCACCTGCTCTAAATATTTACCCACTTAAAAATATGTGCGATAATATTTCGTAAATTTTTCGACATTAACCACCTATTTTCTGCCTACCTAATTGTTTTATATTAGAAACTCAAATATTCATTGTTAAAACAGAGACACTGCTTGTAGTGTCTAGTTACACAATGACTTAAATAAAATCAAAATATAATTAAGTTTCATTCATCATTTTTGGTAAGTATTCGCAAATGCCAACAATTTTCTTACTAATTTCAAACAGCTATCTTGCTGTTTCTACTCGCAAGTAAGGGTCGGGGGTGGCGCGACAGAGATAGCGAGATGTCCGAGGAACGGCGAAGCTCGCCGCGGATTGAATTTAGAACGGCTACGCGTCAATAATATATGGAACAGCTGATTTCTTTTCACTTATTTTATTGATCTAACTTGCTAAAAGGGATTTATTTATGATATTATAAGGATCTCCCCCTCCAGTAGACTGAGCAACCCCTCAGGTTCTATAAATAGAACGCTGTCCGAAGTCAAAGCTCATTTTGCTTTTGGCGCTCGGAGCGGACGGAACGTTCGAACCACAACGGTCGATCAAGGTCACACGTGTTATTTACTTTACTTTCTAATTCTGTCGTAGTTGTTTATTGAGTGTGCAATCGTATTTTGCTAATTAGATTTTGCAATTGAGACTAGTTGTTTTGTTTATGTTTAATTGAATTATTTAAATAAATGCTATAACGGACTTAGGTCCAAACTTTGTTTTTTTTTAATGAATTACCGCTTCTGATCCTAAAATCAGAAGTGGGATAAAGAATACCTTAGCCCACTTGTTCAAAGAACGGGATTTTTAAATTTAAATTGTCCGATAACCGTTACATAGCTATTTTTAAACTTTTGTTATTCAAACGATTGCTTGCTTAATTAATAACGTTTTACTGTTCTGTTTTTGTGTTTTGTGGATTCTCTGATTTATTTTCAAGTGTTGTGTGTGTAATGGTGCGTCATGGATCGCGAAGCCGTGAGCGGCAGCGCTCTCAGGCCGTGTCGCGTGATCGGGAACGACATAGATCTCGAAATAGGCGTGATACGCGGAGTAGGTCGAAAAACCGGCGTCGTACCGATTCGCGACACGACTCGGCTGACCGGAACCGGCGTAGCCCGCGGAATAACGCGTGTGTCCGAGACCGTCGTGATTCGCGTGATAACGACCGTCGTTCGCGTAGGGCTAGGCGACGTTCGCGTAGTGTTTCGCACGTTCGTAGTAGAAATGCCTCGCGAAGTCATACTCGTGATAGATCTCGTAGACGCTCGCGCAGCGTGTCACGTAGTCGAGGACGCCCTTCGCGTATTGATCCCGGTTATAAAACTAGAACACCAAGTCCCGTATTTTCTGGTACGCCTGTAGTACAACCTCATTCGGAGTCAAGTATTCCACGCTCTGAGGCGTCTACCCTCGCGCATGCTTTGATGCATGCCATAAAAACCATCCAACCTAATAAGTCACAGCATTATTACGTTTCTAACTTTGATCCCACAATCAATAACATTGAAGCATGGTGCGAGGAAGTGGACCGCGCCAGAGATACGAATGGGTGGAATGACCACGAGTGTTTATCTCGCGTAGCGTCTTGCTTAAAGGGCGATGCCAAAGTTTGGCTAGGTGAGTGGGTCACTAATGATAGGACGTGGTCAAACTTCAAACGCGAATTTAAGGCCCTTTGCCCGAGTAAACTAGACTTTGCCAATATTTTATTCAATGCTATGAACGCAACATCCGATAAATATCCGACTTATGCGGAATACGCGCGTCGTACGTTGTTGCGATTAAGAATCGTTCAGGGATTGAGTGACGAATTGAGGACGTTAATTGTAATACGCGGGATAGATAATCCACAAGTTCGTGCAGCCGCGGCTAACGCTGATCTTACACCTGACACTATTGTCTCGTTTCTGTCAATTTATACCAAACCCCACACGGGGAAACGAGAGGTTTTAACAAGTCAAAGGAAGCAACCTTTTACGAAGTCAATTAATAATAATAACCGTTTAGGCACTAAATGTTTTAACTGTAACCAACGGGGACATATGAGTCGCGAATGTAAACGTCCGAAAGTTAATGTAACTTCCCCCGCACAGCCTCAATCCGGGCCTAGTAACGTGTGTACATTCTGTAAGAAGCAGGGACACACTGAGAGCAACTGCTTTGCCAAGGATAGATCAGATCCTCGTAATCAGCGGAATGTTAATTTGTGCTCTCACCGGTCTAACCTTCCGTCCAGTGATGTCGTTTCCGCAGTAGTGGATGGAATACCGGTGGATGTTCTCATTGACAGCGGAGCCCTTGATGTGTCCCTCATCTCGTCAGATGTACTCAAGTACATATCATGTCAGCCGAAACCAAGACGCTGTGTGTTAAAAGGAATCAGCGATAGGGAAATCGTCGCTACATCTTATGTCACGCTCACTGTTGAATTTAATGACATATCCGTTGAAGCGGATCTAATTGTAGTTCCTTCAGCTTTTATGAATACGCCTATTATAATAGGGACCGATGTATTAAACCGAGACGGTATCACCTACATACGTACAAAAAATAAGCAGTTTCTTACGCGAACTAATGAATCTTGCGTTTCGGTAAACGTAGTCCAGTCGAATTCCCAAATCGAGGTAAATACTCCCCTCCAGGGCGATGATTTGGACGGCCTCATGTCGATTATTAACAAATATTCCAACTTTCTTATAACTGGCACTGCTGCCACCACTGTAAAAACAGGTGAGATGGAGATAAAACTCACTAACTCCTCACCAATTGTGTATCGGCCGTACAAATTGTCGTATCAGGAGAAACTTAAAGTTCGCGAAATAACTAATGATCTTCTAAATAAGGGTGTGATTAGGCGATCTCAGTCAGAGTACGCGAGCCCAATTATACTTGTCAAAAAGCGTGATGGTTCCGACAGACTTTGTGTTGACTTTCGGGCTTTAAATCGCATCACGGTTAAAGACCGTTACCCCCTTCCTCTAATAGAGGACCACATAGATAGATTAGGTGTCTTTAAGTTTTTTTCTTCCTTGGATATGGCCACAGGGTTCCACCAGATCCCTCTCAAGGAGAACAGCGTCCACCTCACTGGTTTCGTTACACCCGAGGATCACTTTGAATACGTGAAAATGCCTTACGGGCTAGCGAACTCACCAATCGTGTATCAGCGTATCATCAATGATACGTTACGGAACCACATTAACGAGGGAAACGTCCTGGTGTATGTGGATGATGTGCTCCTGTTGAGTAATACCATAGCTGAGGGGATCGCGTTGCTGGATAGGGTTCTAGCTACTCTTACTCAAGCGGGGTTCTCGGTGAACCTTCGGAAATGTTCTTTCCTCGTTACTGAGGTGGAGTATCTTGGCAAAGTCATAAGTCAGGGTCAGGTTAGGCCGAGTCCACGCAAAGTTGAAGCCTTATCTGATACTGCGCCACCACAAAATGTTAAGCAAGTTAGGCAGCTTCTCGGGCTAGCAGGCTATTTCCGGAGGTACATTAAGAACTATGCCACTATCACAGCTCCCATTGCGCATCTAACGCGCAAGGATGTTAAGTTCTATTGGACGTCGGAATGTGAATCTATCCGTCAAAATCTAATAAAACAACTGACAAGTGAGCCAGTTCTTTCGATCTTTGATCCTAGTCTTCCAACCGAGGTT
>JADPWL010000323.1:10000-12654 GCA_019059595.1 Marasmia exigua
CCGATACTATGACTAAAAATGAGATCGACTTCATCATATCGGACAAAAAGCGAATATTCAGAGATGTCTCAGTGATCAATAGGTTTAAAACCGGAAGTGATCACCGACTTCTCAGAGGCACTCTGAATATCGATTTTAAGCTTGAACGTTCTCGGTTGATGAAGTCCACGCTCCGGCCAAATCTGCTCCAATCGCTCGCTGGTTCCGACGCCTTCCAACTAAAATTGGAAAATCGGTTCGCTGCTTTGGAAACCACAATTGACGTGGATATCGACGAAGAACTTTGACCAAGTGGTGGAAAATCCTTCGGGACGAGGGTGCAAAATTTTGTGAGTTGCGACGTATGGGGCAAGCGGTCTAAACTTTCGAAAGAAACTCTGGACCTAATGGGACAAAAGGCGGAACGATCCATCAGTCACTTCGGCAGAACAACGGGCTCTGAATAAGTCCATCTCCAAGCTGATAAGACGTGAGCTCCGAAGTTTCCAATACACTCTCAATACAGAGAGCAATTGAGCAGAACCGGGGTCCAAAGTCTTCGTACAACAGCTTGGAAGGAGCCACCTGTCGAAGGTGACCAAAACAAACGGAGAAGTCGTTACGTCAAAGCCTGAGATTCTTTCGGAAGTTTACACCTTCTACAGCCAGTTATACGCGTCGCACTCACCTCTACCCTACGCCGGATGAGAAGGATTTAAGAGCCACATTAACCCGCCCATGCGACGGAGGATCTTCCCGACATCAGCCTGGAGGAGGATCGAAGCAGCTCTTGGGCAACTTAAAAATGGAAAAGCCCCGGGAGAAGACGGAGTTACAACCGAGCTTCTGAAAGCAGCCGGCAAGGCCGGTGCTTAAGGAACTTCGGCGTATATTTAACTCAGTTTTTTCTCCGAGAGAACTCCTTAGGGCGTGGCAGCGGAGCTTGGTCGTATTTGTTCTTCAAGAAAGGCGACAAAACTTTACTGAAGAACTATCGACCAATTTCTCTCCTGAGTCACGTCTATAAGCTGTTCTCAAGAGTCATTTCGAATCGCCCTTACACGAAGACTTGACCGAAGCTCAACCTGCAGAGCAGGCCGGATTCCGACGGAGTTATAGCACCATAGACCATATTCACACAGTGAGGCAGGTTATACAGAAGACCAAAGAGTATAACAGCCCCTGTGCATGGCGTTTGGTGGACTATGAAAAAGCTTTTGACTCCGTCGAGGACCTGGGCTGTTCTAGAGGCCTTGCAAAGGTGCCAAGTCGATTGGCGATATATCGAGGTGTTGAGGTGTCTGTATGACGCGCTTATATGTCCGTAGTAATCCAAATAGCCAAACTGAGCCTGTCCTGCTGCGACGTGGTGTGAGAAAGGAGATGTTATATCTCCGAAACTTTTCTCCGCTGCGCTGCAGGACATTGTTTGGAACGCTAAACTGGAAGGAGCGCTGAATCAATATTAATGGCGAGTACATTGTCACACCTACGATTCGCAGACGACATCGTCAACTTGGCGGAAACCTACAAAACCCTACAGGAGATGGTGAGCAGCCTGGCTGAATCTTCCAAACACATAGGTCTTCGGATGAACTTGGATAAACAAGGTCATGTCAACGAGCTCGTGATGCCCGGACCGGTCGCTGTTAATGGAGTACCTCTCGAAGTGTTTGAATATGTCCTATCTAGGAACAACGCTCCAATTAGGCAGAAACAACTTCGAGAGAGAAGCCAATAGAAGAATTCAGCTAGGCTGGACAGCATTTAGTAAACTTCGTCAAGTCTTCTCGTCACCCATCCCTCAAAGTCTTAAGTCGAAAGTCTTCGACCAGTGCGTCCTTCCGGTCATGACTTACGGTGCCGAGACGTGGACACTCACGGCTGGACTAGTCCACTGGTTCAAAGTCGCTCAAAGAGCTATGTGAAAGGGCTATGCTCGGAGTATCTCTGAAGGACCGCATCAGAAATGATGTAATCCGACAGAGAACCAGAGTCACCGACATAGCCCACCGAATTAGCAAACTAAAGTGCCGAGTGGGCTGGTCATATTTAGCCGCAGAACTGACAGCCGTTGGAGCCGTAAAGTCCTTGAGTGGAGACCGCGACTCGGTAAGCGTAGTGTGGGACGCCCTGCGACAAGATGGGATGATGACATTCGAAGGCTGGCTGGTGTGGGCTGGATGAGAGTGGCCGAAAATCGGGAGCAGTGGCGTGCATTAGGGGAGACCTATGTCCAGCAGTGGACGAGTGTGGGTTGCTGATGATATTTATTCTTTATTCTTATTAGGCTTAGCAGCATTTATTACTGTATAAAATTGAAGTATTTGATTATTCAATAATTGACAAGATACTAACCACCTACATTTTTATTAGTTTATATAAGATTACTGTACCTTACAGAAAGTCAAATCCAAAGGCTGCAGTGAGGAGGGTGTATACTAAACTTGTACATTTTAAAAACCCAATAAATTTTATTGTATCTTGTGTGAATATTTTAATAAATATATTTTTAATTTCATTTGTGCTTTTATTCCTACTCTATATTGCTCGACTTGCTCCATGGGCGGCGCAATCGCTTACCATCAGGTGAGCCGTCTGCTCGTCTGCCGCATATTAACATAAAAAAAAGTTGTTATCTAATTGTTTATTTATATTATATTTACTTGTAGTTT
>JADPWL010000329.1:0-17771 GCA_019059595.1 Marasmia exigua
CTGCCACAACTGCCAGGAACACAGACCGCACAACGCAGAGCTACCGGTTTTCAGCTGGTCTATTCCTGATAAGGTTTGGGAACGTATTCATTTAGACTTTGCAGGACCGTTTGAAGGGAAGTACTGGCTGGTTCTTTGCGATGCCCTGTCCAAATGGATTGAAGTGAGGCCTATGAACAAAATAACCACTCCTAAGCTGTGCGAGGTCTTAGACGAAATTTTTACAACATTCGGTCTACCCCACATCATAGTATCCGACAATGGACCCCAATTTACATCAAAAGACTTTG
The DNA here is from genome assembly GCA_019059595.1 of Marasmia exigua. Taxonomy (NCBI): domain Eukaryota; kingdom Metazoa; phylum Arthropoda; class Insecta; order Lepidoptera; family Crambidae; genus Marasmia; species Marasmia exigua. Next base: position 291 of record JADPWL010000329.1, read on the forward strand.
AAACATATTGCATCACCCATGGAATACTGCATATCACTTCGTCTCCCTACCACCCAAGGAGCAATGGCTTAGCAGAGCGCCTTGTTCGCACATTCAAAACCAGAATGCGAGCAAGCAGAGGAGATTCTTTGAATATAGAGAAGCGGTTCCAAAATTTCCTGTTCACCTATCGGAATACCCCGCATAACACAACCGGCAAGTCACCCGCCCAAATGATGTTTGGCAGACAACTTAATTGCGTGCTCGATAATATCCGTCCGGACCTTAAGAGGCAATTACGTTTTAAACAAGTTAAAGCAAATATCGCAGCCGAAGCGGGTGCTCCAAGTTTGGTCGCAGGGAAAAACGTATATACCCGAACGCAGAATGACGATCGCTGGGAACCGGCAGTGATCACACGTAGAACTAACGTGTTTTCGTATGAAGTACGCACAGAGAATGGTGTGGTAAAAAGACGTCACGCGGATCACCTACGGCCGCGAATTGTTCCAGAGTTCCCACCAGCTGCGATATCGACACCCAGTGCCAGGGATTCTGCATATGTCGGGGAGGCCACTGCAAATGATGTCAGCACTGATCCAGAAACTGACGCATCGACGGCGGCCGTACCCGCTCCCACGACCTGCTCACCGGCTGCTGTCGAACGTTCACCAACACCTGTGGTGTGTGAAGTGGGCGAGCTATACACCCCTCGCGTCGGCTCATAGAGGACATGTAGGGCCGTTTAGAGTGGATGGGGGCGAATGCTACACTACTTGCATAGACAACATCGGCGCCTATGGTATTGCTCACCAGGGTAACCAGAGTTGTTTTGTCACGTTGTTTGCTGGACACTTAAATATACGTCTAAACTAATGTTGCGTTTTCCTTTATGAATTCCAAGCTATAATACCACCCACTCGTTGGTCGAGTGAATTAAAGCGCGAGCGGTAGAAGCAACGTCATAATAGTTGTCAATAAGCATAAAACAAAATATTATAAATTTCAAAACTTTGATTTGACTGATTTTGACAGGTGACATTCAGAGTTTTTTGTGACAAAAAAGAAGATTTTCATATGCAGCCAATAATCTATGGTTTTTGCGTTCCGTTTGCAATGCGAAAGATACCGGTTATTATAAAATTCTGCATGGAAGGGTGTCAATTTACCGTATTATATTGGTAACATCGAAATCGAATGATTCAAAAATAGGGAAAATCGGCTTAGAAGGCGAATGTGACTTAAGTCGCATGCGACGACGCTAAGTCATACGAGTGAATCAAAAATAGAGCTCCAAGACTAATCACTCAATGATTTCAACCCTTAAAAAGTCATATTGATCACTCACTGTAGGACAGCTGGCGCGACGGCATAAAGTTGACGGCGACCTGCCGCGCGGCGCTGTGCCGCAGCGTAAACGTGCGCCGAACGCTCGCCGGCCGCTCTAGCTCCTCTTCGTTCTCCATATTCAGTTACTGGCAAACAAAACAGTTCAACATTTGTGCACTGTGTTTTTCGGTGAGATCCCTGTGTGCTACGAGTATAAAGTAGATACGACTCCAATGCAGCGTGTATCTCATGTCCGAGATTTAGGGGTGTATTTTACACCGGACCTAAATTTTCGTGACCATATTGAAAGAATGTATGTAATGAATGAACGTGTATGTGGTGAAGATGCTTTGCGGGAAGCAGCACAACCCGGAGCTGCTGCGCTGCCTGCAGCTGCGCCCGCGCTTCCTGGCCGTGCCTGTGGCCAGAACCAACTTATTAGCGAAAACGCCACTTATTCATGCATTCCATATTATAAATACGGTCCATGAGACAATAGATATTTTTTCATGCACTTTCAGTGAATTTGCTAGAACCACATTAAACGTAATTAGTAGCCATTGTTAGATTATTAAGTATAATATAAATGTATAATATTTTTGATGTAAGTAGGTAGTTTATATCTTTGCGTTATAAATTTATTTACATAAGTAATGTTTTTTGTTTTGGTGAATATTTGCAATCAGTCGGCAGACTATGAGCAAATGTTTTCTGTGAGGCTGTCTTGCAGAGTGGCTTCCCATTGGAAGCATTAAATCATCTGCTGCCCAAGGCTATTACATAAGTAATGTAGATTTTAAATAAGATGAAGATATTATTTATAAGGATTGCTAGGCTTTCATATAGTACATTAGGTTAAGGCACCTGTATTAGTAATTTAAGCTGTAATAAATAATTGATGATGTGTGAACATACATACATCTGGGAAAGCACATTTTAAGCCCTAATGAAGATAGGGATTTCAGTCCCATATCATTAATACACTTGCTGTAAAATGCAGGGTTTGTGACTGATATGTAACACAGCAGCAATCACAATAGATTAAACTGGTTGCAGTGACACTGAATAGGACCTCTATAAAATTAAAAAATAATATCGCAATCATAACTATGAGGATACAATAGAAAAAATATGAAATTTATTATTTTTTAAAGTACTTAAGTAAAAAAAACCGAATCAAACTAACTCACAATATTTTTAAGGATTAACAATAACTACTGTGATATTTTTTCATACACCACCAACTGCAGACACAAATATCACTAAAGTGATTAATTAGGATTAGGTAATTGAGTATCAAGATAAGGTAATCATAATGATACATGTGATTCTCTAATGGCTACTATCACTTTATCAGGCAGGTCTTTCCATTAATGAGTGTTTTGCATAATTATCTGTAATGAATTCACTACAGGTTAATACAGATATTAACAAAAACATGGAAGTAACCAAAAGTAAAAAAAACAACACAATAAAAAGAAAAGGAAATTAAAGTTTAAAATGATTTTTTTTATAACTAGAAAAGTCATAAGCAGAATGAGCATTTGCCTAAATAAATCTTCTTTTGTAAACATAAAACTTCCCCCTAAATTCAATTTTTCAGTTATCATGGACATTGGTTAACTAAATTTATGATATAGTATAAATATTTATTTAGGATTACATTTGTGATACTATAATTAAATAGGGCAGAGTGTTTTCACCAGGGAGAAGCTAAATGCTGTATTGTGTATTTGTGGACTTATTCTAGGACCACAATACATATAATAATTAAAAACACTTATACCTACATCTAAAGTAATTTATAGAGTACACAAAGGAAAACTGAGAATGCCAGATTTTGAGTAAACAGTAAGATAGGAATAGAAATCCAGAATAGCTATGGAAAATGTTAAATACCTATTAGATTTTTCGACACACCAGTCTCGTAGGTACAGGACTCCACTTATAAAAGACTTATGTATTAAAAATCACAATTGAATGATAAATTCATTATATTTTTGTGGTTTGTCTCCACAATTTTTTGTAAATAATTTAATGTCAAAAAAAAACAAAAGAATGGAATCAGCTGAAAAATTTGACATTCCGGTTACTTAGTCAAAAATGCATTCCACTTATCGACCACAGTTGAATAAATTCATCTTTTAACTTGATTTATTAATATTTCGTTAGTTTTTGAGATTTTGTAACTATGAAAAATACAGCTGGGATCGGCTCTATACTACTCTATGGGTCGGCTTTAAGAGTTTGCAGACTTATAATTTTCAGATGTTTTTAGTAATTTAGAATTTCAATTGAGTAATTATAAGTCAATCGAAAATCCACAGCCATACAAAATGTACCTTTAAAAAACAAAAAGTCATTAACTGTCAATGCGGCCCCAAACCAAACGTTAATCTGTCCGATTTCGCTTTTTTGCTTTAATTATTTTTAATTACAAATTCCAGGAACCTTCAACAAACAGACTGAGTTTAACAATTTTTCCAAAAAATACTAGTTCTTCAAGTGAATGTGTCACAAAAAACGTGTTATGTAGTGCAAGCTACGTGTAAGTAATATTGTAACTTCCATTTAGGGTCAAATCTTTTAACATCGTCTGGGGCGAGAAGAGGGCATCTATTTTTAGTATTCGGGCGTCACTGCCACGGCATGGAATACTATACAAATCGCTGTTACAGAAAAATTATCTCTCCTTAGATATTGAAATGGCGTTTCCTCAAAGCCTGTCCGTGGAGCAAGTTCGCCAGATTCTAATCGAAGTGATTGAGGCTCTGGAGCACCCGGACTACTCCCCGAAGCTGGACGAGGCTAAGGAGGCCGCTGGCAATGAGATGCTGAAGATGATGCAAATAGTGTTCCCTATTGTGGCTCAGATTGAAATGGAAACGATTAAGCACCATGGCTTTAGCAACACAAGAGAAGGTTTGCTTGGTCCTATTACACTAGTTAAATTAGGTATGCATAGAATCAATTGTAAAAAAAAGTTGTTGTTACTAAATATATAAATAAAATTTACATTTTCCTGTTCTTTTTCCAATTTTGCTATTTATCTCATACCAAATGTTGATCTTACCTGAAGAACTACAAGCCTTGCTATAAGAAATAATGAATACATGCACCAGATGATTCACACAGATTATTTTGTCTCACAGTAGGAGATTCCCTGTACCAATAAGAACATCTATATTGAAATGTAATAAAAGTTTCTTCAAGTATTACTTAACTATTTCTCTCCTTTTATAGGCCTAGTCCAATTCACCCAGCTGATCCGCAAGATGGAGAGTGTAGATGGTGAGGTGGCCCGCCTCCACAGCCAGATCCGCAGCCACTACCTGCCTCCAGTGTCAATCAGCTCTACTGTTGACACCTCACTCTAAGTAAGAATCCATTATTGATATCTTCTTTATTTAAGACAGAAAGAAAAAGAAAAATATTTATTCAGTGTATAACAATTAAACATTTAAAATAATGACGGTACACAGTAAAACACCGGAAAGGCACATGTAGTGTTAATATTAAGCCCCCGCACTACAAACATACTCAGCATGTGTCGAGACACCCCGACGCTGGTATTCTGTATGTACCCATAGAAAGAGCACTGCTATGAAAACAAACACAATAAACTAGTGTTGGTGTTATTATACATAGAATTATCATTATAATAATATTTTATATGCATGTGTTCATGCATGTCTATGTGTATGTTTGTGTGTGTGTACGAGTGTGGGTGTGTTTGTGTGTCTGAAAAAATTAATGTAAAAGCTCTCAGAGGGGTATGAAGGATGGACAGCACAGCTTTAGGTACTACTTAATTTTTGTAGATTTAAAATATACTTTTTGTAATTAATTCGGAATTTTTGGAATTAATTATTTAACCCAAAGGAGACCCTCGGACTTGACGGCTGGCCAGAAACAGATTTAGCTGTATTCTGTCAGGACTTGTCCCCCTGTAGTTCAATTTTGAATACCGAAAAATACATTTTTTGTTAGTTAATCTCATGAAAATGCATGGAGATGTTGATTTTTGTACTCAAATAAAACCAAGGATAATGACCCTACAGCTTTGGTACCATAGTAATAAATACTAAACGGGGACAAGTCCTACAGAACATAGCAAAAAATTTTCTGGCCAGCACTTGAACTAAAAAAGGAGTATGTCCTTTGAACTTACTAAGTTTCTTTTTTACCCAACTATGGCAAAGCAAAATGGAAGGTTATGATGTATGGCTGTTCATCTGTTCCCCCATAACTTCTAAACTAGTTATCATATTTGAACAAATGAGGTGTCGTTAGAAGCGTCTTGATTGTCTTCTGGTTATAGGCGACATGACCTTACGTTAAATTGACTACAGCGCCCTCTAGGGGACTTACATATAAGATGTCTTGATCTTGAATTTGGGGACATCGAAGGTGTGTAGAAGGCAGCAGGAAGTATCAGTAAAACATCTCAAGTCCAAGACGGTTGTTTATTGAATGAATCATTTAAAACCAATATAATTCATAATTACTTAGGTATTGCTAATTATAAAAGTACTTACTAAGCAGAGCGCCAAACGTTACACGCGCGGCCTAATTTAGGTGTTTAAGGTGATTGCGCAAACTACCTACTTCACCTCCCCCGAAAAGTAAAGGGTACCGGTTGACCTCCCCCTTCAAAAGAAAAAAAAGTTGGCGTTTGTAACATTTAGCTTCTCTACATATTAATTATAAAACTACTTGAAGTTATACAAACAAAAACTTTTTTTTTTGACATTTACGAAACTTAACAGTGAAATAACTTGGTGTTATTTTTATGTATTATAATTTCTTTATTATTTTTTACAACTTTTACGTTAGGAGATAGTTCTTGTAACACTTTGTAAGGACCATTATAAATACAGTCTAATTTCGAACCTGTCTGATTTTTAATTAATATTAAATCTCCTGGTTTGTACTTAATACTATTACAATTCTGATCATATTTAATTTTCCTTATATTTTTACACAATAATAAGTTCTGTTTCGCATCTAGTTGTGCTTTTTGCAAGCGATATTTAAGCTCTAAAGGGTAATCATCGAAATTGTACAATGGGTCGATATGATCTACTAATAGATTACTTGGTAGGTTACAAAGTTTTCCAAAGACGAGTTCGTATGGAGTGTATTTTGTTTCTGTGTGGACGCCTGTGTTAAATGAGAAACACCAAAAGGGAACCCAGTCGCTCCAATCTGATTTGTTATTTTCGCACTGAATTCTGAGATACGCTCCTAAATATTTATGAGTATTTTCTATTCCGCCTAGAGTCTCGTGGTGATATGGAGTAGAATGTAACTTGTTTATATTTAATAATTTACAAACTTCAGACATTAAAGAAGATGTGAATTCGGCTCCTTTGTCACTAATAAACTCTCTCGGTATACCGTAACGTAAAATAAAATTATTTACAAAAGCTCTAGCGACAGTTTCGCTATCTTTTCTTGGTAATGGGTAAGCCTCTACAAATTTACTTAAATCACACTGGATTGTTAGAATGTACTTATTATTATAATTATCTATATCTAGTGGGCCCATTATATCTAAACTAATACGCTCAAACGCTGAGTTAGCGGTTGAAGTTATCATTAATGGCTCTTTAATATTTTTATTGGTAAATTTTTGTACTTGACAACTTTTACACCTTTTGACGTAATTTGTTACATCATTCGACATTCCTGGCCAAAAATAGTATTTCTTAATGTTGTTAATCATACGATTCGTTCCTGCGTGTCCGCTTGTGGGCAACAGGTGAAAGTCGTTTAAAATTACGGTGATTTCCTCTCTATCGTTTACTCTCTGTAAATCTTTAATTATTAAAAATCTTGGTGATGCTATTTGACACTTCTTTATGCTGCGCAGCAATAATTTAATATAATTACCATTACTTCTATTCTTAGCTAAGAGTAATTCTTTTATATTTAATTTTAAGCATAACATTTCTAAATCTCTCGCTAACACCTCTGGGGTCGATAACGATCGAGAATATAGAAAGATCGCCGCCTCTGATGGGGCGAATATGCAAAATTTAGCATCTGATAAAACCATGTTTGTATTATGCAAACATTTTTCATTAAATTTTTCTGAGAAACGTAATTCGACCACATCATCAGGTTTCTTCAGAACCTCGACAGCTGTAGGTTGATCAGGCCTGCAAGCTGAAGAAGGTCTGTCTGCCTGTTGCTGGTCTCCCTGAGTCTGTAAGCGTTTGCTTTGAGCTCTAGTAAGAACTGATACAACATGCTCGTGTATATTTTTTAAATCCTGGGACGTCACCGGGAGTCGACTTAACGCGTCTGCAGCTGCATTATTTCGACCTGGGACGTATTCTACTTCAAAGTCGTACTCTTCTAGATATAGTCTGAATTTAGTTAAACGACTGGACGGGTCCTTTAATCCAAATAAGTAAACTAATGGCCTATGGTCGGAGAAAATTTTGAATTTTCTTCCGTATAAGTAAGGTCGGAAATGGCGAACCGCCCAAACAATCGCTAACAATTCTAAGTCGATTACAGGGTATCTAGTCTCAGCTGGTTTCAGACTCCTGCTAGCATAAGCTATGACTTTTCCATTGCCATTTGAAAGTACGGCTCCTAGCCCTAATTTCGATGCATCAGTTTGTAATTTAAACATATTATCTGGTGAAAAATCGGGATAATCCAATACAGGGGGGTTCATTAGAGCGAATTTTAATTTAACAAATGAATGTTCGCAATCTTCCGTCCATTCAAAAGCGACACCTTTTTTACTTAATTGGTTTAATGGATAAACAATATCAGCGAAACATGATATGAATCGGCGGTAATAGTTGGCAAATGCGACGAAGCGTTTTACTTCGTCAGCACTTGTCGGCCTTGGATAATTATGTATGGTGTCAATTTTGCTTGGGTCCGGAAATATTCCGTCCTGTGTAATTTTGTGTCCTAAATAAATAATTTCCTTGCGTAAAAATTCGCATTTAATGGGATTTAATTTCAGATTTACTTCTCTTAACCGATTAAGCACACTAATTAGATTGTTATTGTGGGAATCAATTGAGCTACCTATGACGACGCAGTCGTCCAAATAAATAAAACATTTTTCATAGTTTAAGCCTGCCATAGCTATTGTCATTAGCCTAGAAAACACACTAGCGCTTGTTTTTAGTCCCATTGGACAACGCTTCATTTGATATTGTTTTCCGGCTGTAAACGTAGTGTACTTTCGTGAATGTTGGTCTAAAGAAAGTTGATACATTTTATTTAAGCTAAAAGATGTATATTTTCGTGAATCTTTATTCAATGATAATTGGTAATATGATTGCGAAAGATCTAACTTTGAAAAATAAATGCTTCCGGCTAAGGAATCTAATATTTCTGTAATATTTGGTAATGGAAATTTGTCATCCTGTATTCTGTTATTTAATTGTCTGTAATCTATGACTAATCTCCATTTTTTTTGTATTTGATTTATCAGCTTTCTTTGGAACTAACAAGACCGGGCTAGACCATTCCGAAACTGTTTCCTCTATTATGTCATTATCTAACATTTCTTGTACCTGTCTATCTATCTCGCTCTTTAAAGCCTGAGGGACTCTGTAGGGTTTCATGTAAACGGGGGTCACATTATCTTTTAACACTATATTATGTTCCATTAAGTTTGTGACTGATAACGAATCACCTGGCAAATGAAATACGTCAGCGTATTTCGCACATATCTGTTCGATACTAAGTCTTTCCTCCTTATTTAAATAATTTAAATCTAATAATTCAAATAAAGTTTTTATTCGCTGAACTGATTTACTCTCTTTTTGCAGATGTACTATTTCGAAACTATAGACAGATTCGATTTTAATATTGGAAAAATCTATTTCCATATCTTCGTTAGTCGTGTTCAAAATTCTTAACGGAATACCTTTATTTGTCGGCTTTGAAATCATGCCCGCGATAAAAACCCCTTCTTTAACTTCCTGTGCTAAAACTACACTATCCTCCTTTAGACTACAAGGGACATGTTTTATTATTTCACATCGTGCCGGTATTACGTGTGTATACCTATTACTCATCCTGCCTATGTTTATGTATACATCATAACTTTGATTAAATAATCGCAAAGAATTTTTGTCGTAATCAATTATGGCTTTATATTGCCTAAAAAAATTATCACCTAGTATACCATCTGCATTACACGATAAATTCTTAAAAACGTAAAACTTTTCCCTAAAACTAACGCCTTGGCATAATAAATCTAAATAAATGTAACCTTCGGAAACTAACTTGCCACTTACACCTTTGATTGTTATTGCATCATAACATAATTCATTCATGTACTCTGGGTGGTCTAGTAGCCACTCGTATTTCACTACGCAAATACTCGCTCCGGTATCTACTAATAAACCTATCGTATTTAGTTTACCTACGTTAAAATTAACTACGCTATTTAAATTATAGTTTAGAATAAAATGCTCGCTAATTGAAGGCACGAAAAAACTCGCTATTCGGTGCAGATTGAGTGCATTGCGGTACCTCGGTGTGCTCTGGTTGTACCTGTGAGATGCTTGCTACGCGCATGTTTGGGCGCGATGGGCCAAAATGACCTCGCGGGGCACTTCTAAAACCTCTCTCGCGGGTGTTACCACCTCGTGAGGGTATGGTTCTATCTGAGTTGTAAAACGACCTAGGTTTGTTATAATTATTTGGAAAAAACTTGTACTGATTATTATTACTAACGTACCTGTGAGAGTTATTACTACCTCGTCTAGGGACAAACCTATTACCTTTATTTATATTACGATATGGTTTAAAATTCAAGACTGGTGCATCTTTAAATGATATTGAATTTTCATCTATAGCGGTTTGTATTGCTTCCGGAAGTGACTTTAACTGACGTGAAGCGATAATAGTACTCAAACGTGAGTCGGTCAACCCGTCTGCGAAACGTTTCATAGCCACTTTTTCGTTTATAGGACGGAGGGTGTCATATTTAGCGTCATCCCCATCCGCCTGCGCTATAGTAAGATTGACGAATAACTCCTCTAACTCAGAACCGAATTTCTCTATTGACCTACGGCCTTGGCTCGCGCTATAAAGCTGCGACTGTAGAGCAACTGCGGATTTTTTTTGGAGTAGGTGAGTTCGCATACCAGTAATCAACTCCGCAACAGATGCGTATGTCGATTTTAACCTAAGCTTTGCACTGGCCGAAACTCGAGTTTTTAAAACAAAATTAATCAATTGGCTTTGGTCGTTTTCCTTAAGCATAGAGCTGTAAAGTTGTATGCTATCTATCAACTGCACACACTTTCCTGACTGTCCATTATCGGCAGGAGCGCTAACGCGGTTTTTAAATCGAATTGTTGAGAACCCATTTTATCAGAACTATCCTTAAATCGTAAATCCTCGGAAATTAAACATAAACTTAATATCCTATTGTATAAATTGTGTATGTCATCTATACGTTTATTAATTATTTGTAAACTATCGTTGCATATCTCAGATTTCTCTATCTTTGTTTTGATATCAAACGAAATATACTCCAAACGAACATACAATTCTTTGGCCTCCTTAACTTTGAGCTGAGCAGTATTTGAACTTTGCCTACGCTCGGGGCCGATTTTAACAAGATAATCTTTAATATCTTTTAAGCTAAAATATAAATTGTCTAACTCTATCAATGACATTACTTATCTACGAGGATATTTAAGCTAAAGTAACTTATCTAATTAATTTTAAAAGGATATTGATTCCATTGCAGCGATTGCACGTAGTTGTTGCACGGCGGCGAGGGCGGGGGGCGCGACACGTGGCCGACTGCTCTCGCTGATAGTCTCTTCGTCGCGAACTCTTCTTGGGCCGGGATATCCCTGGACACCTCTGGAACCGGGCCGGGCTATACCCTGGACACCATCCTTGCTCCCGTACAGTTCTTCATTTAATGGGTCGTCGTTGGACGCGCAATATTTTCGATGGAAATTGCGTTGAGTTCTTGGCGTAATGTATTAACTACGCTTTTTCGGCACTTTTTCAGGACATAGAAGACTATTGAAACGATGATCAGTACCACGGCTATTATTATTAGGATTTCCGTGTACTGGCTGGAGGATTGGCTCTTGACTAAAAAAAAAATTTAGCTTGTTGGTACCGTATAGGGTATCAAATGAAAGAGCTTTTTTAGCACAATTATAAATATGTTAAATAAAAATAAAGTTTAAAAACTAAAACCAGACTATCAAATAAATACACTCTAAAAAGTATGAACCAAGAAAATGTCTCAGCTGAAATTATAATGCTGTTTAATCTGAATTTTCGAAGATTAAAATCATATTTCATGGTTTTACATGAATGTATAAATATAGTTGTATTTTTATTGGTTATACCTTTCGCCTATACAATTACATAGTATTGATATACTAAAATCTGCATGTTTTTTGTTAATACATTATAATTCTCACAACATCTCATACATTGACCTGATTCCGTACTAAGTAGCTTAAGCACTTGTGTTACAGATATCAGACAACAGAGGAACACAAATACAGGGTGTTTGGTAATGGGTATAACATACCGAAACATGCGTGTACAGCCCGTGTATGTGAAAGCTATACCGGTGTCAAAAATTGTAATTTGTGAAATTTATTTTTTCCGATTTTCCCATACAAAAGTGGAAATTGGATTTTTACAAAACAAAAATTGACAACCCTGATCAGCAATGAAATGGCTCCTCCCACTAAAATATCTCTAAAATATGTTGCCCTGGTACTTTTATCAGACAGACTGCCGCCGGCTTCGTACCTACGTGGTGGCGTGGCAACTGGCGCGTTAAGAAATAAAGTCTAAATTTCCTACCTTTCAATTTGTGCAAATCCCACTTGGTGGTAGGTGTCCAATCCAAATGAATGAAGAAATCACAAAAACGAACACATTTGATGATAAGACACAATTCACTGCACAATCACCGCAGATTTATTTTATTCACAATCGTTTTTTGTTCCCCGGGGATAACCACACACACGCGCACAGGTATTTCTTTGCTAGTTACGATTGGAAACGGCATAAACTGAACTTAAATCAATCATTTAATTACAACGCATGCACTCTTTGGAATAAGGGCTTTTAGTTTGAATAAGTTATTAACAATACCTTCTTATTAATCGACATACTCCTATGTAGCGAGCGCATCTTGACAAGAATAATGAGCAGCAGAGGACGAGGGCGCTATAGGAATGGCTCGATGTGCGTGCCGCCACGTGAAATGCATAACTGCATTCGCCGTGCAACTGACGTGACGGCTCTTTGCAACATCTCCGATGGGATGTTAGCCATTACCTGTATGATTCTGGCCCTCATCTCCTCCTCACTAGCGCACTCCACCCCGTACACTTCATTTTTGATGTGACCCCAAAGGAAAAAATCCAGTGGAGTCAGATCGGGTGACCTTGCCGGCCAAGCCACCGAGCCCCCACGACCTATCCACCTCTCGAATCGGCGATCGAGATATCGCCGGCAGCTGGCAGCATAGTGGGCAGGAGCACCATCATGCTGGAAAATCATTCGCACGTAAAGATTTACGGGTAGGTCTTCCAGCATGTCCTCCAGCTGGTGGCGCAGGAACTCCTCGTAATTAATGGAGTTCAACGACCCCGGGAAAAAAACAGGCCCCAAAAGCCTACCCCCCAGGATCCCAGCCCACACGTTTATACGCCACCGGTGCTGGAAGCTGGACTCACGAGACACTCGGGGATTTTCGTGAGTCCAGTAGTGGGCGTTATGTGTGTTGAACACTCCGGTTCTGGTGAATGACGCCTCATCTGTCCACAAAATGCTGCCAGCCATCGAGGAGTCACTGGCCACCAGGTCGCAGTACCAATTGGCGAACTGCACACGAGGCTCGGTGTCCCTCGGCAACAGTTCTTGCGTTTTGCGAAAGTGGTACGGGTGCTGCTCATCTCTTTTTAAAGTTTTCCACACCTTCCAATGGGAAACTCCAAGAATAAGCCCGCCGCGTCGGGTGGAGGCCTCAGGATTAGCCCCGAAGTGATCCAACACCCGTTCCTCCACTTCGGGGTCCATTATTGGCCGTCCTCCTTCTCTGCGCTCGCTGAAGCTGCCGGTGGTGTGCAGCCGGTTCACCAAGCCCCGGAAACAGGCCAAGGAAGGGAGAGTGCGTGGGTTGTTTGAACTGGTCACGTATCTTTCTTCGTACAGCCGTCTAGCGGCTGCGAGGTTGCCGTTTGTAGCACCAACACACATTATCATATCATAATAAATTGAGTTTGAATACATGGAATTCATTTTAGCACTTATTATTTAGCAAACTGAACGTAAACACAAACGAAGAAGAAGAAGTCGCTTGCGGACAAACGAAAAAAAGCAACTGATCAAAGTAATCGGCGTTTTCTTTACTTTGTCATTTGCCGAAAGGCGAGAAATCAGCCAGTGACACCTGTCGGCAAGCGGCATAAACAGAAAAACAAAAGAGAACCTACATCGAACAGTTTTCGATTTTAGGGATGTACCTAGGCAAAAATTATCGACAAGAAGAAAAGGATGGCAGCGCACTTGTGACTCCGCTGCGGTTGCGTTTGTCCATAGACGGCGGTAAACGCTTACCATCAGGTGATCAACTGCTGTGCTGCCCACAAGTTAAACCGTGCGTGCAAACCACCCTTAATTACTCAAATCGAGAAATAACGCATCATTATGACGTAATTACATTCATTCTCGCGTAATAATAAAACAAAATGCCTGGTTTTTTCGAAGATACCGGATCCACACAAAGTATGGATAAACAGAATTGAACTTCATACACCAGAGGTTAAACCGCGCTGATTTCAGAGATACACGTCCCTTATAAAACAGCATGCGTTTTGGTCCGCCTACACACACACACTAACAGTGTAATCAAAGTACTTTTTTTATGTCATAGGTGGCAGACGAGCAAGCGGATTACCTGATGGTAAACGATTACCGCCGTCCATGGACACCCGTGACACCAGTAATGTCACAAGTGCGCTGCCAACCTTTAAACCACTATCATTTCGAAGACCAAAGCACGCTTGGGCCATAATCCATGATTTGGGAAGTCAGGTAATTACAATCAAGCGACTGACATTGCCGGATTCGAACATACTACCTACCGTTTAGGAGGTTCACGGTCTTATCTTTTAAGCTATCATTAGCTACGTATTGATAATAAAAGAGAGGAGTGGACAGCTCATTCATCACGTTGAAGAGCCACGCTTCGGCATGAATGGGCCGGCTCGACCGGAGTGATATCACGTCCTCACAGAAAACCGGAGTGAAGCAGCGTCTCCTATTTCACCGCGTGAGTGAGGGTACCGGAGGCCCATCCGGAGGAAAAGGGCGTTTAAAGGTAGGCAGCACACTTGTGACTCCATTGGTGTTGCGGGTATCAATGGTAAATGAGTTATTTCGAATTAATCCATGGTTTAAAGTGTAAACAAGAACAAGTATTTAGTAACTTTGGACTAGAACTTGACATTGCATTTAATTTCAAGTAATCGGTTCGTTACAAAATGTAAAGTAAGTACCAGGATTGCAGAAGCTGATATCGACAACTATCGACAGCCAAAACATTAAGTTTCCGTCCCTAATTGAATAGCACGCGATTTAATTCATCGCTACAATGGAGCGGGGGGCCCGCTCCTTGTAGCGCTGGGCCTAGTGTGCTGCGTGTTAGGGTTCCTCAGTGGAAATATTTTTTGCACCTTTATTGCAAATAAGCGAACGAAATAAAAGTTAATATCAAGTTTAATATTAAACTTATTTCTAAAGGTTTTGTGGCTGTAAACTAATCCCGATAGCGATAACTTAATACCTACTTACTAAAAGTAAATGTGCAATTTAATACAATGTTTACGGAAACATTCTGTTCAAATTCACATTTGCTTTTAGTTTACATTTATTTGTTTTATAACTAACAAAAAAGTAAGCGAGATCATATTAGAATTTTTGACTAACATATGCTAGCTACATAGCCTCAATAAGATACGAGTTTTATTCTTTTTATCTGATAAAAATCTTGAAACTAACTTGAATTTAACGATAGCCATCGCTTTCCATCAGGTGATCCGTTTGTTCCTCTGCCGCCTATCACATAAAATAAATCAATAAAAAACCTGTGCCCGGCGCCACTGATCTGCAAATGGGCTTTTGTCATATTGTTCGCAATTTTTCGTTTTAGTATAAGTTCTTCAATTTTACCAGTGAAAACAGATCAATCATGGGATTTATCTGTTAAGAAATAGCAAAAATATGATCTCACTTGCGAAAATTTACTATTGAATCAAAATTTGTACGGAACCTATTAATAAATTAATATTCGATTTTAATTAGCGACATCTGTTGATAAATAGTGAAACTACGTCAAAGTCTAAGTTAGAGGCGGGGTTCATTTACGATAATGTTGTTTACATTTGTGACGTAAAAATAACAGATTAAAAAAACAGATCGGTCAGAAAGCCCGCGCGTTTGGTATGAACTTACGTACCGTGCACGTCGAGTTTTGGCTTTGCGATCATGTCAAGGCAGATTCTCCTACTTTGTGAGTGTGAATGGTGGGATTTTTAATTTGAGTCAGAATACATCATCTTTACATAGGTACTTCATGAAACAAGGAGCATTTGAAGAAAAATATCTCTTCGTAGTGTTCTCAAGGAAGTTATTTTAACATTTTAGATCAATTATGTGTAGGTAAGTATGTTAGTTCTGCATGTGTAGCAAATTAGATAGTAGTTAGCCCCTTTTAATTGTGAGTATTTCAAGAATAACTTTATTTGTCTGAAAAATGACGCAGAGATTTTGTTTTTTGAGTAAATGTCCTAATTTCAAGATTAGTGGCGGTAGTCGATCGGACAATTGTTCATAATAAGTTGAACACGCTGGTTATTTACTACCATTACTATGTAGTATCAGATGATAAGTAAGCAACACAAAAAGTAACCAGGCCGGAAAACTTCGTTTACCAAAGTTTTCATAAATTCAACACTCGTGTTGGTTGACACACGTGTCTCTCAGAAGATAGTTAGTGGTAGGCAGGAAATGCAGACTTGACATATCCCTTCTGTTCCTTACATAAAAAGTTTATGTGTTCCTAGTCGATAAGGTTACTGGCCTCGACTAAGTTTATGAATAAAATCAGCTGTTTTAGGGCTGTGTACAAGCAATTTTACATAAAAACTTTACTTGCGAATTACTCGAAAACTATAGCACATTATTTTTTTTTATTATTTTTCCAAAGCCTGCCAAGGCAAGCCCTATTTACAGTTTTCGGTATGTTATACCCTTTTCCTTACACCCTGTATATACTTAAATACATATATTACACCCAGACACCGAGCAAACACAAGTGATCATCGCACGAATGTTTGTCCAGGGTGGGGATCGAACCCACGACCTTTGGCGTAAAAAGCAGGGTCACTACCAATTGCGCCATCCGGGCAGTCAATTTTATTAGTGCAAAATTAAAGTTTTAAGAAAATTTTATTTGATAATAGTTTTAACTCAACTTAACTTAAAATAATGTGTACTATCCGTGCGGATAAAGAATGGGATTAGAAATGGCGGCGCGTGGAGCCGGTACCGTCAGCATCAACGGTTTGAAAACTTATAAGTGACGTTTTTCAGTATAAAATATCGTTACCGTTGAAACTGTTTTGTTTTTTTTTAAATAAATGTTATTAATTAAAATACTATTTATGTACGAGTATGTTTTTTAGGTTTTATTATTTTGGATATATAAACTAAACATAATGTTATTATCGCATTTATAAACGAATTTGTTCTCAAGTAAATATATATTTACTAGCGGTCCGCCCCGGGTTCGCCCGTGGTACATACATAGCCTATGACTACCTAACGTACCTTTCCTATGGTGAAAGAATTATTGAAATCGGTCCAGTAGATCCTGAGTTCATCGCGTTCAAACAAACTCTTTAGCTTTATAATATTAGTATTAAATATAGATTGCGTTAGAACAGTTTATGATTTATACAGTTGTAATTTAATTACATTAATTTCATGTACTATTCTATATGCACTTCATAACTTTTAAAATTAGTATCTTGAAATAAAAGATTGTAATAAATATATCTTAACTATATCTATATCCTATTGTAACTATATCTTAAAACACTATCTATACTCAATAAATAACGACAAAAC
>JADPWL010000330.1:0-13084 GCA_019059595.1 Marasmia exigua
GTGTGTGCATAAAGGCGGCACAGTCTCGACGGCGCCGACCGGCGCACCTTCTTCAAAAAAAAAAGGTAGACGTTTCTTTCCTCATCTTAGCGTGTATTCCGGTTGCGTCCCAAAGCCCACTCTCATTGCTCTGGAGCCCGGGGTCGCCTTAGACCCATATTCAAAATTGGTGAGTCTTGTAATTTACAGTGGTAGGCGACTACCGTCAGACCTGCGCAACCCTTTACAGGTGAACCGTGACCAACTGAATTCATGGTTACACGTTTCAAGAAACTATCTCGAAACGTGCAGATTTCCTCACAATATTTTCCCTCACCGTATCTGCTAGCCTAATCCGCTTGACTTAAGCATCAAGCACAAAACCGGTTTATGCCAAAATACCTACTACTTAGTTCAAAAGTTTTAGGCAAAAATATAGAAAATTTTGAAATCTCATCGAATTGATGTAGTCTGATATAAATATTTTGGTATTTATTTTCATGTAGTCAGAGAAAATGTTAATATGAATTTTCATTGCAACGTATAGCCAACTTACCTATTTATGTATCTTAATTAACCACAACCGCAGATATAATTATAATACTAATAGTTACAACTAAAATTACAGGCCCTTGTGTTCAATAGCCATTACCAACCAATGGCACGGCAAAGTGTCCCAAATGGCCTGCATTGTGCGCATAATGTATGCGCCCGTTTGTTTGTCAACAATCACCCTTGATGACGTCGGCGCAGCCCGTCAATAGGCCAAATCATCATAAGCTTACTTTACATCGACTGCTGAATATTCTCGAGGGTAGTTTCATTTCGGCCATCATTGGTCTTCTTCTTCTTCCTGAATTTGGCAAATCTAGTAACTAAGAAGTTACTGCCTCCTGAACTTCGTAACCTAGGACCTTCGTAAATAGAGGAATCAGACGAAATAAATAATGGTTACGGGAATCTACAAACTTGAAAAAGTATACGAAACGTACAGTTTTCTCAATGGTTAATCTTGAGCTAGAAGGTCTCATGCACGAGAAACTTATACGAAACATACAGGTTTCCGTGCGATGTTTTACTCGGAGCTACTAGTAGGTAGAGCAAACATAGTCCATTTAGTACAACCTGTGCGGATAAAGAATGGGATCAGAAATGGCGGCGCATCGATTCACTTCTCGCTCGCACATCCACGAGTGCAAGTAAGTATAGTATAGGTATCTGTCGTTCGTTTGCTTGGAATACAGTTAAGGGTAACCGATGCTGCATCCCAAGCAAAGGAACCGAACGCATACCCCTCATGCGACCAGACGGGTTGGCAGGTTGCGGATAGCCTGATGTCGGACGTGTATAGCGCTCCGACCCCGGACAGGAGGGGACGCCAGAAAATGGTCACTCCATTTTCGGTATGACCTACTAAACCTGTCCCATGATCCCAGCGTCAGCTATAACCCTTCCTTCACACACTCCCTCCCATCCCCAAGTACCAACCCAAGAGGAGAAAACCTCGATTCCAAAAATCCCCAATCTAAGGTGTAAACCGAACCGTGCCGAGAGATGCGTGGCTGAGGGGGTGCTCAGTCTCTAACGGAGGCTCCTTGATACCAGGCTACCTCAAGGAGTAATTAGCCTTACCTGGTACAAGGGCTCTGCCAGGTGGACCACACGTCCCTTTTTGACTCGTGGGAATTGCATGGATTCAAATAAATCAATAATAAACCCAACCCCAGGAGGGTCCAACGAGACCCCCCCAACGACTACTGTTGATCCTGTGATCACAGTCACGCAAAGAGTTGCACAAGTTGCAATCTCGGGACCGACCACACAGGACGGCGCCAGGCCACAGGGTGTCGAGAGCACAGGGAGCAGCCAGGACGGCGAGAGGCCACAGGAGGCTCCCTCAACACCAGCCAATCGGAAGGGCCAAGGCAAGCGACGCCTAGCGAAAGCCAGGCAAAGCAAAATGCCAGGCTCTGCAAAGAGAAGGTTAGGTAAGCTGCTAGCAAAGGGGGTGCCACGCAATGAGGCACTCACAATCTGCAGGATACCCATAAGCAAGAGGCCGGTCACAGAAGGTCAGACAGGGGACACCGATAATAGAGCCACATCTGCACCTTCTACGTCAGGAGGACCAGCCTCTAGCAGCCTCCCTCAGACCAGGGCCCCAAAAAGGGTCAGGTCCGAAGAGGCAACCCCACCCGACCATACTAGAAAAAACGGCTCGCGGAGAAGAAGGACGCTTGACCTTCAACCAAGTGGCGGGCTCAATTAGGGTGGGGGATTAGAGACAGGCTCTGCAACCTCAACGCAGAGCAAATGATAGCGGTGCAAGAGCACATAGGGGGCTCACATCGACTCGACTCCAAGGGGAACCGAGGGCCCCCGTTTCCTGGTTTGCACTCACAGAGCAGGATGGATTATGTTCACCTGCGCTAATGAGTGCACTAGGAAATGGCTGGCCGAGGTCGTCCCAACAGTGTCCCCTTGGGAAGGCTCTGCCTTGCAACTAATGAGCGAATCAGAATTCCCCAAGCCCCATACCGGTATCCTGTGGTACCCGGGCCCACACAGGGAATCCAAGATTATTGCACACAGGATAGCGGTGCAAAATCTAGAATTCGCCAACACTGAAGGATGGAGAGTGGCTGAGCGTCTCACCCAGAGAGGGTGGGCAAATAGTGGTCCTTTTAATGGACGATGCGGCACTCTCGGTCCTTCAGAAGCAAGATTCGGTCCTTTACCTGGACTTCAACGTGGTCCCGGGTAAAGGTAAAAGAGCCTGCTCAGAACAGGGCCATCCGGCCCCCAAACGAGTCCTCCTCCGCTCCAGGAGCTGAGCCAAGTACCTCTGGTACTGGCACTGCACAAGAGCAGGAGGCGGAAACTCCAGTGGGAGGGGTAACTGCCGTTCCCGCGGACACAAGCAGTCAGCCCAGCGCGACTGCAGAGGTCGGCGGAGACGGTGGGGCACCCAACGACTGGAGAACAGTGGGGTCACAGACCCACCGCTAGCACATCACGCGGGAGTCTCCCAGGGGCCGCGAGGCCTAGGGAGAGGCCCAAGCAGGCCCATGGTCCACAGAGGGACTAGAGGGCGAGGTGGCTTACAGAGGTAGGGAAGGAGGACAGGGGGCGGAATCGTCACATCCTTCTGCCCCTACTTCGGCTAGAGGGGGCGACTAGAGGGTCAAGAGGGGAGACCATGGGAAGAGCAGGGAGGCCCAGCCGTCCCACTCTCGCCAGAGGACACTCTAGTCGCAAAGCCTTCTTCAACCTAAACCTCAGGAGGGATTAGGTTGAACTAGGCAAACAAGTATTTATTTATACCTTTTATATATACATAGTATTTCCACACAGATACACACATATATTTATATATAGTACGAACACACACACACACGCGCTTAACACACAACATATTACATAATGATCAAAACTATTCAAGCAAACCTACAACATGCAAAAGCGGCCAGCACAGTTTTGTGCCAAACCATCGCCGAAAATAGCATTGACATAGCTTTGATCCAAGAACCGTGGATCAATAAGAACACGGTGCTGGGCCTGGAACAATGCAGGTAATGTCCTCTACAATACTAGCGGGATTAGGCCCAGAGCATGCATAGTATTCAACAGAGATACTAAATTCTTACCTGTTACAGAGTTATGCGACGACGACCTTGTGGCAGCATACGTCTCTACACCGACGAGCGTGTCCAAGAAGCTAATAGTCTGCTCGGCGTATCTGGCAGGTGACAAGATAGATCCGACGCTACAATTAGAGTCCCTAGTAGAGCACTGCAGAAAGCACAAGTCAGAGCTCATCCTAGGTAGCGACTGCAATGCTCACCACACCACATGGGGCAGCACGGATACCAACACGAGGGGTGAGTTGCTTCTTGAATTCATTCTTAAACACAACCTCATAATTCTTAATAAAGGATGTACCCCTACCTTCACCACTAGAGCCCGACAAGAAGTGCTCGATATCACGGTTTGCTCACGGAACATCGCAGGGCTAGTAGGTAAGTGGGTTGTATCAAATGAGGTCACAATGTCTGACCACAGGCATATAAGGTTCAACATAGGGCTGTTCGACAGCGACAATGCTACTCCTTATAGAAACCCCAAAAACACCAACTGGGGAAGGTACAGAGAGAGTCTGCAAGCAAACCTGGACACTCTCGATAAAAACCGTTAGATCTCGGGAACAACTCGAATCAGCGGTAGAGGGCGTCACGAAGGCTATGCTGGAGGCATAACCAGGACAATTGCCCTCTCAAAAAAGCCAACAATGCGAGAAGGAGGAAGAACGTTGAAGGCTGGAACAAAAACTTAGCGGCCCTTAGGACAAAAGCTCGAGGACTTTTAATAAAGCCAAAAAGACGGGAGGTTGGGAGCTGTACTATGAGGCACTTACGGAATATAACCGGGAGCTAAGAAAGGCAAAACGACAATCTTGGAGGAAATTTTGTGAGGACATAAATAGCGCCACACAGACATCTAGGATCCACAAGATTATGTCAAAATCACCAACGACACACCTAGGGTTACTAAGGAACCCAGATGGGTCGTTCACGAACTCCAAGGAAGAAACACTCGCACTACTAGCTAGCATACACTTCCCAGGATCCACTCCAATATCAGAAAGAGAGGAACCAGCACATCCTCAGGGCAAGCCTAGGCCCAGACCAGAGTGACTGGCGCAAAGCCACTCTGATATTCAGACCCCCACCAGGTCAAGTGGGCCATAAATAGCTTCAAACCATTCAAGTCTGGGGGGGGAGGACGGCATTTTTTCCTGCCCTCCTTCAAAAAGGGGGCTAAAGGGCTCCTCCCGTTTTTAGTTAAAATCTTTAGGGCAAGCTTTGCCTGGAGATCACTACCGGCTATATGGACAAAGGTAAGGGTGGTGTTTATACCCAAGGCCGGAGATAGAGACAAGTCACAGCCTAAATCCTACCGACCGATTAGCCTCACCTCCTTTCTATTGAAAAACGATGGAAAAGGTACTAAATATGTACATCAGAGAGAACTTCATCAAATCGTGTCCTTTGCATGTACGTCAACATGCCTACCAAGGAGGCAAGTCTACCGAGACAGCCTTAATGGAGCTTACCGATAGACTAGAAAGGGCTGTAGAAGAGAAAAGAAATTGCCCTATGCGCCTTCCTAGACGTGGAGGGAGCGTTTGACAACACCTCAGCGTCAGTCATCATAAGGTGCATGAGAAATAAGGGCGTAGAATGAGACCACCCTAGGATGGATCGAATCCATGCTCTTAATCCAGAGTAGCTAAACTAACACTTCTGGACACCACAGCAGAATTCAAAGTTGCGAGAGGATGCCCCCAGGGGGGAGTTCTGTCCCCACTGGAATGGTCCATCGTAGTTGACGAGCTGCTTCACAAATTAAACGGGGCTCACTTTACAACCCAGGGCTATGCGGACGATCTGGTGATTACGGTGGTTGGCAAATGCCAATACACAGTATCTGATCGACTGCAGCAGGCTCTACGTATGGTTGAAAGATGGTGCAACGATGTTGGTCTCAACGTGAACGGGAATAAAACCATCATAGTCCCATTCACCAAAAAAAGGCTTCTGGATAAACTAAGAAAGCCTACCTTATCTGGGAAAACCATAGAGTTTTCTAGAGAAGTCAAATACCTAGGGGTGATGCTAGATCAAAAGTTGACCTGGAATTCACACCTCAACTACGTTACCAAGAAGGCCAAGATGGCACTTGGAACCTGCTACCGGTTATACACGGCAGTGGTACGTCCCATGATTGCCTATGCCTGTGTAGTGTGGCACAACAAGACCCGCCAATCCACAAGCAGCATGGCACTCACGAAAGTACAGCGCTATGCATGCTCGCTAATCACAGGTGCCATGTCATCCACCCCAACGGCCGCTTTGGGAGGCTCTGCTATCTCTCTGCCCCCTGCCTACATTTATACAAAAAGAGGCAAGAGCCTCTATGCTGAGAGCCTGGGAAAACGGGTCCAAGACATGGCACTCTTACGGCATGAGAACCCTTCTAAAAAAACTGCAAGTCATGCCGATCATGCTTATGCCAGGGGACAGCATGATCAAAAGAATACCACTTCACAAAGTGGTATTCAATCGAGATACCGGACAGACAGGAGTGGACTGATGGTACGCTCGCTGAGTTTCCGGTCTGGGGATATCGTGTGGTACACGGACGGCTCCAGACTCAACAATAGAGCTGGCTTCGGAGTATACGGCGAAAAACCCAGGGCCCCAAATATCACAGGGCCTGGGGTTACACGCCACAGTATTCCAAGCCGAAGTGGCTGCTATAATACGCTGCGTCCAGGAGAATCTGCGACGCGGCTATAAAGGTAAAGATATATATATCCTATCAGACAGTCAAGCGGCTCTAAGGGCACTTGAATCTGCTGAGATTACCTCCAAACTAATAGCGGAGGGAGCACAGACCCTAAACTGTCTGGGCTCCAACAACAGAGTAACCCTTCGCTGGGTACCAGGACACTCCGAAATCGTGGGCAACGAAAAAAGCCGACGAGCTTGCAAGGGAGGGGGCCTTATGCCCGGTACAAACCCCGGAACCGGTACTGGGCATACCCAAGTGCACCACCCGACGCAATCTCAAAGAGTGGTCGATCGAACAAAGTAAACAACTATGGCTCAGGTCGACAGGTCAGGCTCACGCCAAGACCTTAATGACAGGATTCTCCAACAAATACACGCAAGAGATATTAGCGCTATCTCGCGGACAGTTGAGTATCCTCACAAGAAACCATTACTGGTCATTGCAGGCTAAACAAGCACGGTACCAGAACCGGGCTGGCCGGAGATCCCACCTGCAGATTCTGTAAAGCAGAGGACGAAAACACCGATGCACGTCCTCTGTCAATGCGATGCCCTCGGGCACCCAAGAAGCCGCACCCTGGGCAGTTACCACATCTGCCCGGAGGATGTTAAGGCTATCGCTCCCAAGGCCATTATACGGTTTATGCAAGCCGTGGGCCTCGGAGACGATCTGTAAGGGGGAGCGGAGGTCACAATAGATCAAATTTGGTCGCAGTGACCACTCGGCAACGAACGCTCCCCAGAACTTCGAATAATAAAAAAAGTATAGGTAGACGTAGAGCGAGAAGCAAATAGATGCGCCGCCATTTCTGATCCCATTCTTTATCCGCACAGGTAGTATCTAAAGGTGAATCTACAAATAAAAAGATTGAGTTGTTTTAAGGTAACTACTCCTTTTTTAGACACTGTACCACACCAAATGCTTGGAGTTTCCTTACCTACTTACCCTGCCCTTCAAGCATCACGCTTGCAAAATTTCCATTTCATAAATTAATTAGCGACCACTCTACCACTTGCAAATGCAGTTAAAAGGCTAAACGTGACGTATATTTTCTCGTGTTTCCCCGCACTTTAGTATTTTCCATACTCTAGACTAGGATATTGTTGTTTATGATCTTAATTAATAATATTTATGTTGTATGGGTTTTAAATAGGATTTTACTATGTAAACAAGTGGAATCATTTACAATTACATCAATGCAATCAACGTGATACGCCGTGTGGTCCCCGGCAGAGTAGAATAGGCCACCCTCACTCTTACCGAGGTGTCGTAAAAGGCGACTAAGGTAAAGCTGCTGTCATGATCATCAGTACCTAGAGAAGGAAAACTCTGCATTTATATCAAAACCCTCGCCAACCCGTCTGCCAAGCGTGGTGAGTATGGCAACTACCCCTCATGTGATTGAGGAAGGCCCGTGCCCCAGCAGTGGGGACTTAAATGGGCTGATGATGATAAATCAACGTGAAACCGCGAATGATCGAAACCTGGAGGAAGCTTAGGTATATCAGAGACCAAGATAATTTTTTGTGTCGCTAAGCTTAGCGACACACGCTACTCCTATAGTAGTAAGTAAGTTTTTTTTTATGTTATATGGCAGACGAGCAGACGGATCACATGATGGTAAGCAATTGCCGCCGCGAGTGCTGCCATCCTTTAAACCCCCCCATTTTCCCGGATTGGGCCTCCGGTACCCTCAGAAGCTACAACAATAAGTATAAATAAATAAGAACCATGTTCATTCAGTGAAATAAAGCTAAATGCAATTATAAATGAACCAGACCATTCATAACAATCTAGTGTAGTTGTATTTACAAGTACTGAGAGTATTCAGATGAAGAAAGTCAGAGGTGTCTTTTAGCACATCTAGGCCCCAGCAGGCGGTTTACAGTTCAAATCTTTCAAAAATAAAAAGGAACTTCTTTCTAAAAATAAAAGTAAAAAAACTAAAACCCAACTACGACAAAAAACGTCGCTGAAAAAGTATAAAACAAGCCTTCGTTGTCAATTTATGCAATATTCACTATGTAGAGATAAAATTTCATGTTTGGAAATCCGCAGTCACACGTTGTCAAAGGGTAGTATATTTAACGTGTGACTACGCCTTTCCAAACATGAAATTTTATCTCTACATAGTGAATATTGCATAAATTGACAACGAAGGCTTGTTTTATACTTTTTCAGCGACGTTTTTTGTCGTAGTTGGGTTTTAGTTTTTTTACTTTATTTTATTTGTACTATTTTGGTGTCCAAGTGCTAGTAATATATATATATATATATTCAAAATGTACAAGTCAAGCGCTTTCAAATGATACCAAACACGGCATATTTATCATAACTTTATTTTTTTACTCTGTATGTTTTGTCCGCTAGAGGGCGCCACATTAGATTTTGTGAAACTTCATATAGCCTATAACCAGCGGACGATCAAGACGCTTATAATGATATGTCATTTGTCGAATTCTGATAAGTAGTTAAGAAGTTACGTGGAAACAGATGAACATACATACATACATACATACATACATACATACATACATACATACATACATACATACATACATAGCCTGTCAAAATCATAACCCTCCTTTTGCTTTGCCGTAGTCGGGTAATAAAATACTTACAAATGGCCGGCAACTGTGAGTAAATGTGTATGGGCGGCGCCGGTTATGGGTTACCATCAGGTAACTTGCTCACTTACCTCGACAGCCCATACAAAATGTAAACCACCGACTTTGTATGAAAACTTATATTTTGTGTGTAAATTAAGTGGACTGTAGTTTTGGCGAAACGAAAACAAAAAATGGTTGTTTGCTCTGCTAGACCGGGAATCGTAATCTTGTGCACTACTTACATGGAATCCCTGGAGCTTGTGGAACGGGTTCACACTAAAAGGTTCAAACCTAGCACAGCTGAGACTAATGTTATCTTTACCCAAAGTGGAGCACTCCTCCTCGTAGGTTGCCAGAAGACGATGCGGTGGTTGCAGGCACAAATTAGTTATGCTAATTTATAAAGAAATTATTGCAAATATACGAAAAACGAGAGCGACGAAAAAATGTGTGTGCTGTAGCGCGAATTCTAAATGGAAGAGGAAGTTTTTACTTTTAAACCGCCAAAAAACGTTTTGAAACTTCACCAAAAAATGTAGACTATATCCTACCAGTGTAGCAAGCAAAAAATTAATAAATTTTCAATTTGGTCAAGAAAGTATATTTTTTATTTTATTTTAAATTTAATTTAAGTGAAAGCTGAACATATTTATATGCGAATTTTAAGTTAAAGGTATGAAAATGTTGACAGAATCACCCTGTATTATTAAAATCATTTGAAAAATCGACATAAATATTACAATATGAGTACCTACCTACCTCTACTAAACATGTTTTAGATAACTACTTGTAATTTTTTATATGTTAAAATATTAACTAGTTTTGAATACCATTACTGTTAAAATAAAGAGGGCAAATTGAACAGAGTCTAAAAATAAACTCATGTAGGATTGGTGATCGGTAGATGCATGGTAAGGAACGTGTAAGAGATCGATATTTGAATTATGGAATGACGTGCGAGAGGGAGATAGACGACGTATGGCCGACGACAGTGTAAGGCGAAAGACGTAATGAAGAGGATTATATTAAAGAAGTAGAACTATTCCCGAAACCAGTGGTGTATTATTTATTCTGTCCCCACACTCATAGTAGGTACACTAACTCAACTATCTACTAAGATAGACTAATAAAATCAAATCAATATTCAAAATCTATTGGAAATAGTTGTGCAGTACGAGAATGTATCGTTGCTATGCAACACAACCAGGCTTGTTCGTAGGATACGGTATATATAGTTTACAACTACTGTAGTTGTAACTCGCTGGTGGCAGATTTATGATTTCAAATTAAATAAAGTAAAGTAAAATATCAGCCTATAAACTATCCCACTGCGGGGCAAATGCCTCCGTCATAGAAATCAAGTTATCGCTACTATGAAGGGATTAGGCTTAACCACCACGCTTGCCAAATGCCAAATGCGAATTGGTGATTACAAACCCGAGCTACGTTCTAAAAGTCGAAACATACTTTCCGCTTTACCCGGGAATCGAACTTCGAGATACAGGCTGTTGACTAAACATTAAACTCTGTTTCTTATCTATATTTTAATACCTTAAATAAAACTATTATGTCACACAGTTATTTTTGTGTTTCCTCTAGCCACCAGGCACCCAGTACCTAGTACGAGTAGTATGTACTATTTTGAAACCAAAATCACAGATTTTGTATTGAAATATGTCGGTTCTACACGGAAACATTTTCTTCTCATTTTAAAAAATAGTAAATGTACACTACATTTTAAACAGACAAATAAAACAAAACAATTAAACGCCGAAACCATTTTGACCTCGACTTTGTACCATAAGCACCCAATTAAAGCCTTCGATATTTATATTCAAACGAGTTTTCAATCGTATTCAAAATAAACTTATATACTAGCATTTATGACTAAATAAACGGCGTTAAAACCCAAGCGTACAGGTTTGTGACGTCACAAACATCCTAGATTACGATGACATGTCAATTACTGGGCGAAGGCGGATAAACTGTTCGACGTCACGCTAGTACAGTCATACAAGGATATTAAACGCTTAATCGCTAATGTATTCTTCTTCAACTTTTTAAAGCATATTTTTAAGGCAGGCATACATAGTTTTTAAGCAAAGGTTTTAAGGCCAAAGTTCTTTTTTGGCTACAGCTTAGTTCTTAAATAGGGTGGTTCTGTATGTAGTCTACCAACCTATATGGCATGGGTGTTTGTTGTGAAGCCGCCAGGTAATTAAAAAAAAAACGAAAGATCTTGAGTGATCGCCAAATTCAAAACAAAACGAAACCACTTACCCAAATCATCTGACGGTAATTTTAAAATCCTGGAATTTGATTTTGGGAGAGCCATACTTCGGCATGAATGGGCCGGAATGGTGTGATACCATTATACCATATATAGAAATATGCACAAATGTTTTCTATTAAAATAATTTCGCTATAGTTTTTCCTTGTATAGTTTGATAAATACAGAATTATACAAAAATAAATAAAGATTTCGTTCGTTGTAGTACTTAGGAATCTACTAATTTGGTTTTTACGGTCGGATTACGTCCAGGAGCCCAATTCTCTGCACGTGATATTTTGTCATCATACGATGTAGATATATCACCAAAACATAGTTTTTTGTATGGTTTTAGATGATATCCGACATGTTTTTCCATATCGAAAATCCTGAGAGTTGGGCTCCTGGAGCCCAATTCTCGTGCTCGTGACATTTATCATCATACGACATATATCACTCAAACATAGTTTTTATGCCTATGGATTTTATGCAACATCCGCTATGTTTTTCCATATCGAAAATCATACCGAGAATTGGGCTCTTGATCTCGAATTTGTATTAAGAAATTTTCGAGGACCTTTTATATATGATTGAAAGGTGAATCTACATTCCCATATCTATTTTTGTTCTTTTTTGGAACATGCGAAGACTAATAAGAAAATACAACTTTTACAAAATGTCATCAAGGTCGTGATATCAAAAGTCCAATCGAGAAAACCCAGCATTCAACCTCCGTGACGCGTCGGTAATACATAATCTGTCCTCCACCGCCCGGTCTATAAGTATTCTTTGGATTACTTATAAAAAATATGTCAAGTCATGTATCATCCGCGTTTTGAGTGGTTTATGAGTAATGTCGAGCACACTTCACATTTCTTCCTCGATTGTTTATTAGGGTTCTCCACTGAAAATAAGAAGAATCGAAGAGGTAACTAATTAAAAATTATATCAAACACTCAGGTTAGCGATTCAAGCGCCGAGTGAAGGTATAAGACCTTCATAGTATTAAGAATTGGAGCAGTGAAAAAAGTATCCTCTAAGACAACGAAATCACCAGATACGAGCGTTTACTTTTTAATTATGCCGCACATTTTGACGCAATGTATTCGACATTTTCATTCATATTATATTTACCGAGGTGGATGACAAATAAACTATTAAGGTATGAATGAATGAATTAATATACTTTTATTGCACTCAAAATAAAGTATGAGAACTTAAAAAACTAGGTATTACAGGATGTGTAACAACGACTCGGCCCTTATCACATATGAGCGCATCTCTCCAGACAAACCTTTAGTTTAAAGGACACTTTTTTTATGTTTGATGAGGTGTAGGGCGGTGCAATCTTAATCTTAATATTTTATATACTTACACAGAGAGTTGAAATACAAAATACATAAATAAAATATGAATGCACTAATACATACAATATATAGGTACAAGTAACTATCATGGTAACTATCTACCTAGTTGGTACAGAACCCCGCGATACCCTAGTCCGACTCGAACCAGACCGGTTTACTTATATAAATGTTAGCATAATCTGACTAATTGAGACGATTAAAAGCAACTTACATTCGCATTAATAACTCACTTTTTTCTGCATAATAATCACCAAGGTCACCAATGACTGCCTCAAAACCAAGAAAGAATCCCCAGCACAGCTCCGTGACGTAGTAATCTCACCTTAGCGCCGAAATCTACATCTATTGCGTACGCGCCGTTTAGTTATAAAACGTGTGTATCATGCGTTACGGCTTCTATTAATAGAAGCGAAACAAACGCATGACCTGGATTCACCTTGTCCGGTTCTTATTGATAATTAACACGTGAGACCTTAAGATCCTTATTGCAAATCTTAATTGGAAAG
>JADPWL010000331.1:0-12336 GCA_019059595.1 Marasmia exigua
ATTAAATCGTAAACTTCATTTCAGCAATACTACTTACTATTTTGAGAGCGATAAAAGCTTAGTCGATGAGAACGCACCATCCGTACGGAAGGTCGCAGTTCAAATGGGCTAGAACGAACATTAAAGGAATTCGTAACGTAGTCGTAGCGTGTCTGAGACATACTTTGTTACCTTTTTAATTCCTGGGATATTAGATACAATGCTCTGGCAATGTTCAAATGACTAAAATAAAAATGAATAAAATAATGTAGATAACCTCACTTTATTTGACTAATTTATTTTCAACAATTAAATAACTAAAAATACGTTAAATCAACAAAAGTGATACCTAATAATTATGTACATATTTACAAAAAGAAATTGTACATAATTATTAGGTATCACTTTTGTTGATTTAACGTATTTTTAGTTATTTAATTGTTGAAAATAAAATAATAATAAATGACTGCCTCGGTGGCGCAGTGGTTAGTGGATTGCACTTTAAAGCGACGGCTGCGCAAAAGGTCCCGGGTTCAAGCCCCGGGTCGGGCCAAAAAATTGTACCTAAGTTTTCGGTAAGAAATTCTTAGTGTCAGCACGGAGTCTGGAAGTTGGCGGTCTTGTACCCCCGTGCCTCGGAAAGCACGTTAATCTTTTGGTCCTGCACCCGATCCCTCTCCGGTCGTGTCACAGTAGTGTTCCATCGGAATATGAGGGTAAGAGAATAGAGAGTGCACTTGTGTTTGCGCACTCACATGACCACTATAATATATCCTGCGTACGTGGCTGATCGTTGAGATTGGCCGCCGTAGCCGTAATCGGTTGGGGTATTATTATTGTTCAACATCATCATCATCATTTCAGCCAATAGACGTCCGCTGCTGGACATGGAGGCCTATGTCCAGCAGTGGACGTCTATTGGCCAATGTTCTCCACACAGATCGGTCCTGTGCCGCCCGCATCCAATGGATTCCCGCGATCTTCACCAGATCGTTGGTCCACCTTGTGGGGGGCCTGCCACAGCTGCGACTTCCTGTACGTCGCCTCCATTCGAGGACCTTTCCGCCCCAACGGCCGTATGTTCTCCTCGCTATGTGCCCTGCCCATTGCCACTTGAGGCAAGCAATCCTTTGCTATGGGCTATGTCTGTGACCTTAGTTATCCTGCGGATCTCATCATTTCTGATAGGATCACGCAGGGAGACTCCGAGCATAGCCCTCTCCATTGCTCTCTGGGTGACTTTGAGCCTCCTTAATCGGCACATTGTAAGCGGCCTCGTTTCGGTTCCGTATGTCATCACTGGCAACACACACGCATTGAAGACTTTCGTCTAGAGACACTATTATTAATGTTCAAATATTTGACAGAGAACCGCATACCAGGTAGATAGTTCATATGTCATGATCAAATGTCCGTGACGTAACAGACAAACTGCAGGAGAGCCGTCTACACTGGTAGGTAAGGCCATGTTGTATGGAAACCTGGGCAAGTACAAAGCGAAAAATGATTGGTCCTGCCTTCACCGTCGGGTTTCCGATAGAAGGGGTCCCAAAAAAGTTTGGTTTGACGTCGTAGGTATGACACGCATGCTCATAATCTCACTCAGAACCTGTCTTCTCCAGAGAAAAGACCTGTCTTTCACACAAGGAACATGATGTTCACAACGTGAAAACAGAAGAGGGTAGGAAAGAAATGTGGATGGCAAAACAACAGGCAATCTTGTAGATTGTAGTTAGTTTTAAACTATGTGTCATAGTGTATGTAAAAGTCCAGCGTGTTTCGAATATTAAAGCTGTCGGTCACATCGAGTGAAATATTGTAAAACATTGTTCTAATCTACACGTTGAATTTTATGGTATATTAGGATAGAGTATTCGAAAAATCAGTGCAAAATAGTCAAAAGAATAATAGAATAAATTTAAACATTTTTCAAAATAAGTTAAATAATAAAAGAAATAAAGCTAAATTAAAAAAGGTAGATATACTGAAAATAAAAACAGGAAGCTTTGTAAAACATACAGTTTGGAAAAAAGTAAGAAATTTTTATTTTTAAACCAATTATAACACAATATCAAAGGGAATGCATAAAAAAAATCTCACTCAGGATAGGTAGGAAAGTACACATGCAGTTAGCATCAGGTTGGAACGCAAGACGAAGATTACAGCACGATAATGACTGAAATGAAAAATTAAATGAGTTGGTCCCTATTTCTAGTTCAATGAGTCTTGCAGATTATGTAAAAATATCCTATGCGTATTCGTATACTCACTCAAGAGTGAGATTCAAACTATTCACACAGGGTAAAAACCAAATCTTTTTATAAATACCAAAGAAATATGAATATTAAACGAGTTTACACCTAGGAAATAATTCTCACGGAATATTTCTTCTCCTCAGCATAGACATTTTTCTTCGGAATAAATCCTTTTACTAAATATGACGTTATTCGATACGTTATAAGTACAAGTATCTAAATGTGAATTGGTTACATATTGATAGTATTCAAAGCAAATCTCTTTTGCTTTTAGAAATAAGGTCGATTTTCCTAACAGAAATTGCATTTTTATGTGAACTTTCATTTCATAATTTAGTTTTGCGATGGTTCTTAGAGATAATTAATAAGAACGGGGATGAACTTGACCCACGTACCAAAAGCTACACATCAATGTACACAACTGTCAAAAGTATTGAATTGATTCTCACCTTAATGTCAAACGCATTTGGTTCAATATCAAATCAGTAAATTTGATAAATTGGAGGAATGTGGCTGTCTGTACTCAAATATCCGAAACCTACAGGTTTTCTTCACCGCCAAGCTCTTGGTATAAATACGCACATAGATCTTTTCTGTGTTTATGTGATAGGTGGCCGACGAGCTGACGGTTCACCTGATGGTAAGCGGTTGCCGCCGCGCATGAATATTCGCTAGTCACAAGTGCGCTTCCAACCTTTAAGCCCCCCTTT
Organism: Marasmia exigua; assembly: GCA_019059595.1. NCBI lineage: Eukaryota > Metazoa > Arthropoda > Insecta > Lepidoptera > Crambidae > Marasmia > Marasmia exigua. Next base: position 2,945 of record JADPWL010000331.1, read on the forward strand.
CCCCCGGGTTGGGCCTTCACAACCCTCACTCACGCAGCAAAACACAGCATAGTGCTGCTTCACGCCGGTTTTCTGTAAGGCCGTAGTATCACTCCAGTCGAGCCGGCCCATTTATGCCGAAGCTTGGCTCTCCCACGTGCGTGGTACATAAATATCCGAATTTTATGCCCAAAATTTGAACTTACGATCTCCCAGCAAGAAAAGCGCGTTCTTATCAGAGAGCTACCTACCATCGCTCTATAAAAAACAACCAGTGCAATAACCTACAATCAACACTTTTTCGGGAACGTAACTAATATTTCACATTTAATGCATAATAAAATAGGATAAGTCCGCAAATTCGATAATTATTCGCGCCACGTCCGATAAAGAGGGGCTGAGGTTGAGTATGTAAGGGGACTCGAACCCCATTTCCATATCGTCGGCCGCATAGTAGAATAACCTTATTATGAAGGGAAATAGCTGGCATTCAAAACTTTTACGTAAGTAATCGTATAAAGTTATTTTCCATGTATTTTATGGTTTAAGAAATTTATTTCTAAAACAGTAACATAACTCACTTATAAGAGAAATACAAAATGTGGGTATATTTAAATAATCATCACCATTACAGCCAATAAACGTCCACTGTTGGACATAGGCCTGCCCCAATGATCTCCAACCAGATCAGTCATGTGCTACCCACATCCAAGGGCTTCTTGCGACCTTCACCAGTTCGTCGGTCCACCTTGCCAAACTTGTGTGTATTTTTAAATGGAAAGACTCACACACATACCCCATCCATACATTGCTGTGCTCATTCATATATTTATTCTAGCACAGATTACAATCGAAGAAAAACATTGTTTACGGAATCATCATCATCATCATCATCATCATCATCAGCCTATCGCAGTCCACTGCTGGACGTAGGCCTCTCGAATTGTTCGCCACTGTGATCTATCCATGGCTTCTCGCATCCAGCTCTTGCCAGCCATCCTGCGCATCGTCCCCCCACCTAGCCAGAGGGCGCCCTACATTACGTTTGCCAAGACGCGGTCTCCACTCTATAACTCGTTTACCCCATCTGTTGTCGGTTCTGCGGCTAATAAGGCCAGCCCACTGCCACTTAAGCTTGCTAATCCGGTGAGCAATGTCGATGACTTTGGTTCTCTGCCGGATCACCTCATTTCGGATTCGAGCTCGGAGAGAGACGCCGAGCATTGCTCGTTCCATAGCCCGCTGAGCGACCTTTAACTTGTGGACCAGCAGTTTACGGAATGAAATTGTACATATCGGAGATTGTAGTCCTGAATTATGTATGCCTAGGAGCTTAAAAGTTCATTTACACAACTGTGTAATAAAGATAAGCTCATCTTTTGTTTAGATCCGACAGGTAGGTACATTGGCATTCGTTACCGGATAGTTTCGTTGTTGGTAATCTTCTTATATAGTTAGTTGCGTTCTCGAATCGAGATATTTTCACGATCAGAATAAATACGTTTGGCGAATCAATATCCATAGCTAGATGTACCAATGGTTAAACATACTTATGAAAAGAGGTTTTAATAATCTCAGATCATACAATATGTGATGAAAACTGTTAGTCAACCTATACAATGGCGAATGCTGACCTAATACAGTCTTGCTATATTATGGGACAACTTTTTCTGTTACAAACACGACCACTTTCTTCGCACAAATCTAGTAAAAAAATACATAAACCATAAATTCCCCGTTCTCTGTATGGGAATAAGGAAACATGTGAAATATAGTGTAATGTCACAGAAGATAAAGTAGGTTTGGTTCACCCTCAGTGACAGACAGATGGGATCGTCTGCGGGCGCGCCCTGAAGCCCTGGATTATGTCACAGACAGGCGCTTCAAACGAGCTGTCTGCGTCTACAGGTGAGATAAGGGGCCGCCTATAATTATCTAAATCTACTTAAGCGAAAGTGACTGACTGACTGATATATCAACGCAGGGCCTAAACTATAAGGGTTTTATAGTGAAGGGGAACTCTGTTCGAATCCTACCGAACATTAACTATTTTTCACGTATGATAACCCTGGGGCGCACTGGATCCTTTTCCGTTTTGTTATTGGTATGATGGCACTCAAAGAATTACCGTTTATCTCTGCACAAGAAAGGGCCGGGTGATAGAGTTGCTATGAGCATTTAACGTTTTATACAATATTATGTGCCTATCATGGCCGTAATAATTATTGATTATAATACATAAACAATACAACACTTCGCGTCTACAATCACGAATGTAGTAATGTATTTTATACAAGTGCATTTAAATGTCCCTATAAATAAAGGGACGAAGCACGCGGTGCCCCATACGTGGATACATAATATTATAAAGAACATGATTCACACCAATATTGTTTAGCTGCCAATAACTGTGAAGAATTATTACAATATTGCAATAACTAAGAGTTTACGTTGTGACTTTGAAAAGTGTAATGTGATGAGCAGTGATAAATAAAGCTGCACTATAACCTTGGAAACGGTGGTTTTGTTATAAAAATAAATCTCCTGATAGATAGGCCACACGCCAGTAAGTAGGTACCTATTTTCTATATACAGTTCACATCACATGCAAGAAGTAAAACTAACAACGAAAATTGGTTTGAACTAGATCTAGCAAGTAGTTTTTTTTTTCATACGTTGTAAACCGCAATTTACCTTACATATATCTTACTTGCTGCTACGAAACCCTTCATGGGCGAGTCCGGTGTTGACTTTTATTACATGCTGGATTTTACTTTATTTGATATGTAGATGTGACCTGATGATAAGCGATTGTCGCCACCAATGAAAACCCGCAATACCAATGGACTCTTTTCTATTTATATACTATACTCTTTTTAACGGTCCGGAAATACCTCAGCTAACATTTCTTTCCAACGCTTTCTCGTGCAAGGCAAAAATTATACAAAGTATAAAATATTTCGTATATTATTATCGTACCTATATTCATGCCGCGTGGTGCCGGCAGAGTAGAATTGTACCACCACATCTCTTCCCGTGGGGGTCGTAAGAAGCAACCGAGGGATAAATCCAACCAAAGCATTTCATGGTCCTGGAGAGGTCAACTCCACAGTTAAACGGCTGCAGCTGACCTGGCTCCGCACGTATCGACTGGTCGTTCCTACGGATCCAGTCAGGAAGGCCGAGAGGATGGCGCAGGTTCTGGGCAGCCCTGCCTTTTTCATAATTGCATCCCAGGCGACACAGTGTCTGTGGAGAGGACACTTCACCTGCGTCACGCGGATACCAACACAGGGAGCGGCAGTCACCGGTTATAAGTCCGCACATATGGGTATTAATGCGGGCGCCAGGGGTCGCTTCCGTCAGTGGGAGAGTCCATCGTAGGCCCACTGATCAGTTACCGCTCGCTCCAAGTTGGGCAGCCCCCAACCAATAAGGTACTGTTCCGCGCCGGTGCTGGTTCGCTCTTTTAGGGTGTAAAGAGCGCCAGCCTCAACTGGACAATCGGCGCCGTTACATTGTACACCTGCGACTAACAGGCATAGCAAAAACAACCACCAAAACCGCTTATCCATGCGATTTGCAAAATGGAATGTCCGTACTATGAGGACAGGCCTCCCTGACACCTGTGGAGGCTCTTCTATTGACGCACAAGATCTGCGTAAAACTGCCGTTATCGATGCCGAACTCAAAAGACTGAACATTGCTGTTTGCGCTTTACAAGAGACCAAACTCCCTGACGAGGGTTCCTTGCGTGAAACATATTACACATTCAATTGGAAAGGAGGGGACATCAGCGCTGTGCGCGAACAATGCGTAGGCTTTGCTATTCGCAACGACCTCCTAACATCCATAGAGGCTCCTTGCGGCATCTCGGAACGCATAATGTTGCTGCGGTTAAACACGAATTATGGATACGTAACACTTACGTACGTAGCTTGGCCTGATTGTATAGGTAACCACGGTATAAGGAAGTTAAACGAAAACGGCCAACGTTTATTAGAGCTATGCTCTAAACACCCATTGTGTGTTACCAAAAAATTAGCTCGCAAAGTGTCCTGGAAACACCCTCGTTCTGGGCACTGGCATCAACTGGACCTTATCCTAACCAAAAAGAAAAATCTCTGCGAGACCTATCACACGCGTACGTTTCATAGCGCTGATTGTGACACAGATCACTCCTTGGTGGCTTCACACTTTGCTATAACTCACAAAAAGATCCACTCATCCAAATTTTCCGGTTGGAAGAAGATCAATCTTCCCAAAACCAGGGATGATGAGCTTGTCCGAAAGTTTGAGGAGTTAGTACACGAAGAAATTGTCACCTGGGATGTAGACGCTCCTATAGAGGAAGAATGGGACAAAGTTAAAAAGCTACTAACAGAAGTGGCTGGTACGGCTTTCGGCCATCAGAAAGCTAAAAACCAGGACTGGTTCGCTGAAAATCTCGAACAACTAACACCCTTGCTCGAGTCCAAACGACAAGCTGCGCTAACACATCGCCTTACCCCATCAGAAAATTCTCGTGTCGATATAGCGAATTCAAAAGCTGCGTTACAACGCACATCACGGTACTTCGCTAATGCGTACTGGACCGAGCTTTGCCAAAGCATTCAATCGTCCGCAGATGTCGGAAACTTTGGCGGTGTCTATGCTGGCATTAAAAAGGTCCTTGGTCCTTTGCCTACAAAAAACAGCCCCCCTTAAAGAAGTGGATGGCACTGTTATTACAGATGCCCAACGCCAACTCGAACGATGGGTAGAACATTATATTGTTCTCTACTCGAAACCAGTTGATATAATGTCGGAAGCTGCAGATTTCATACAAAAACTAGCTACCTGGGCCGAGTTAGATGATCTTCCTACCATAAGGGAATACCACAAGGCTGTGAAGCAACTTAAGATTGGAAAGTCTCCTGAGAATGATAGTACTCATGCCGAAATCATCAGGCTCAAGTGCGTATTACTCATCCAGCACAATTTGCTGTGTAAATGTTGGAAAGCGGGATATATACCACAAGATATGCGCGATGCTAACATCGTTACCGTGTACAAAGGCAAAGGTGACCGCGGTGACTGTAACTGTTATCGTGGGATATCCCTTTTAAGTATAGTGGGTAAACTATCTGCTCGGTTGGTCTTATTAAGACTCCAGAAACTAGCTGATCTTGTATATCCCGAATCAAAATGTGGATTCCGCGCCCGACGTTCCACAACGGATATGATCTTTACAGTTCCATATGGACATGGAAGGATCTGTTGTTTTTAACGGCAATACATCCGAGCCGTCCGAGATGCGTAGAGGGGTTCGCCAAGGCTGCGTGTTGTTTAAGGTGGCTTTCGGCGATGACCAACAGGGTATTCACCTGCACACGGAGGCTGACGGAAAGCTGTACAATATCTCGCTTCTTAAGTCTAAGCGTAACCTCGATGACTCATTCGTCGATAGCCTTTTGTTTGCTGACGATGCAGCGTTCGTTGCTAATTCTCATGGTGAGCTTCAACAAATTGTAGACAAGTTTTCCCATGCTTGTACTCTGTTCTTTATGTCTATCAATGCCAAAAATACACTAGTGCTAGCTCAAGGCGCAGAAGCACCACACATCATGCTTGATGGTGTTCCCTTGAACATAGTCGACAAGTTTTGCTACCTGGGGTCGACTGTGTCAAACAATCTCGCGCTATATGCTGAGATCGATACGCGTATTGGCAAGGCCTCGACCATGTTCGGCAAGCTTAGTACAAGGGTATGGAACAATAAACACCTGACCACAAAAACCAAGATGATTGTTTATCAAACTTGCGTTTTAAGATACTCTTGTACGGAGCTGAAACCTGGACATCATATGCAAAACACGAACGTCGATTCAATACTTTTCATATGCGCTGCGTGAGAAACATCTTGCATATTACCTGGCAGGACATAGTTACAAACGAGCGAGTTCTAGAAATTGCGCAGCTACCTAGTTTTACCGCCCTGCTAAAGCAGAGACGTTTGCGGTAACTAGGGCATGTGCACAAGATGGAACTTTCTCTTCTAGCGCGGCATGTTCTGCTCGGCGCTGTAGCAATTGCTAAAAGAGGGTTCGGAAGACCTATGCAGCGCTTCAAAGATTGCACTAAGCGGGACATGGCTGCGTTAAACATCGACCATCAAAGCTGGGAGAAGCTTGCTGTGGATAGGGACGAATGGCTAAAGCGTGTTTTCGATGGGCGTAAAACACACGATGATGCCTGGTTCTCTAGTCTCGCCTACAAATCGCAAAATCGACACCTAAGCATGGATCTGCCAGTCTTTAATTCCACCTTCTCTTGTAGAGCGTGCGGTAAATTATGCCACTCCCATATCGGCTTATATAGCCACGAAGTCTTGCCTCAGACACTGATTAAATCGTCTGTCACAGACGTATGAGGCCAATGATGACCTATATTCACAAATTATAAGCTCTAGTGTACATTTCTCCTTTATAATGGCAGGTTGTCTAAGAATTATACATTGTCATTAACAGATTCTCCAAATATTGGCTCATAGTAGATCAATGTATGTGATGTTGTGAAATATTTATTTATTTATTTATAGTAAATGCATACCCTGGGCTTTAAAGCGATGACTCAACCTATTACAAATCTTAAAGGATTGGTTAAATGTATAAACAATTACCATATTTCAATCTTTATACTTGTATTTCATCTTGCGGATTTCCAAGTATGTCAAATTGTTAACAATATAGTCTTGGATTTTGGTACGAAGCCAGTTTCCTTTCCGTTTTCTACTTATTCACCCCACGAACTTTCAGCGTTGTACAATGGTTACATTCAAAAATGTTTATCGATAAATAATAGTCTCTATATTTTTAATAAAAATACTATTATTACTATTACCGCAGAAAAACCAAGGTCCAAGACATAGCTCAAAAAATTGCATGCTTCAAGTGGCAATGGGCAGGACACATTGAGAGGAGATCAGACGGCCGGTGGGGCAGAAAGAGCCTCGAGTGAAGGTCGAGTACAGGAGGTCGAAGCCGTGGCAGGCCCTCAAAAGGTGGACCGACGATCTGGTGAAAGTCGCATTAATCCTTTGGATGCGGGCGGTACAGGACCGATCTGTGTGGAGAACATTCTGGGAGGCCTATGTACAGGAGTAATTTCATAATAATATAAATTATTTGTTCAGTAAATAACGTTACCATACATTAAGTACATTATATTACATTAAAACTTAATAAATAACAATACCAGGCCTATTAATTGCCTGCACTAGGTTGAGCTGTGCTTCAGGCTTTACAAATAAAGGTAAAAAATACTTACAATTTTAAACTTCTTATGAGCAAAACTAATTATAATTTGAAGTAAAGACTAAACTTTTATTTACAAACTACAAGTAAATGTTAAGTATCGTCGTATGATAATGTTCTTAAGAACTTATTTATTACGGGAGTATTTCCCGATGGCTACGACTTAAGACATCTTCAAGAGAAGAGCGTACTCTTTTTTCAAAAGGCCAGCAACACATTAGCGATCTCTCTAATTTCGCGGATGTTCATGGGCGGCGTTGAATACTTTCCATTAGGTGACTCGCTTGTGGTTGTTATCCTTACGAAAAAAAAGCTGCTGAATGGTTAAGAGAAGAAAACTTTCTTTTATCAAAACCCTCTGATTTATCGATAATTCTCTTTACACTTCACCACACGCCGTTCTATTTTTCTTGCTTCCGCGTATCCGCTGAATGTTCATAAGGAATTAAAAGTTTGAAACTTAATTTCGTGATATTTGCTTATCAGAGTGTGGGATTGCATCAGTAAGTTTAGTACCAAACTTTCCTGTTTGCCGTACCTACTGGTAGACTGGGGATAATTTATTGAGAATGAAAAGCGAACTTTTTGTCTGAGTTCCGTAGCCGAAAGCCTATTCGCCTTGTCTATCGGACTATCAGCCTTAGGTATGTTTCATCGTGCGTCACCATAATCGTCATTTTAACGTTTTGTCCGGTTACCCGGTTGTCCCTGTTGCCCGGTTGTCCCGGTTACCCGGTTGTCCCGGTTGCCCAGTTGTTCAGGTTGCCCGGTTGTCCTGGTTGCCCGGTTGTCCCGGTTGTCCCGCTTGCCCAGTTGTCCCGGTTGCCCGGTTGTGCCGGTTGCCCGGTTGACCCAGTTGCCCGGTTATCCCGGTTGCCCGGTTGTCCCGGTTGCCCGATTGTCCCGGTACCACGGTTGTCCCGGTTGCCCGGTTGTGCCAGTTGCCCGGTTTTTCCAGTTTCCCGGTTGACCCGGTTGCCTGGTTATCCCGGTTGCCCGGTTGTCCCGGTTGTCCGGTTGTCCCGGTTGCACGGTTGTTCCGGGTGCCCGGTTGTGCCAGTTGCCCGGTTTTCCCAGTTGCCCGGTTGACCCGGTTGCCCGGTTATCCCGGTTGCCCGGTTGTCCCGGTTGCCCGGTTGTCACGGTTGCCCGATTGTCCCGGTTGCCCGGTTGTCCCGGTTGCAGGGTTGTCCCGGTTGCCCGGTTGTGCCAGTTGCTCGGTTTTCCCAGTTGCCCGGTTTACCCGGTTGCCCGGTTATCCCGGTTGCCCGGTTGTCCCGGTTGCCCGGTTGTCCCAGTTGCCCGGTTGTCCCGGTTGCAGGGTTGTCCCGGTTGCCCGGTTGTGCCAGTTGCCCGGTTGACCCGGTTGCCCGGTAGACCCGGTTGCCCGGTTATCCCGGTTGCCCGGTTGTCCCGGTTGCCCGGTTGTCCCGGTTGCCCGGTGGTCCCGGTTGCCCAGTTGTCCCAGTTGTCCCGGTTGTTTGGAAACACATCGTGAGGAAACTTGCACGTTTCGAATACTTTCTGAAACGTGTAACCATGATTGAGTTGGTCTGGTTCCCCTGTTATAGGGTTGCGAAGGTCAGACGGCAGTCGCTTCACTGTATTTACCAGACTCCCCGGATCCTCAATCATGGCTTGGCATCAAAGCGACAGCTTACGCTAAGATGAAGAAGAAGAGAAGAAGAGATGAACTGCTCCACCGCGCAGTGCGCGGTTGAGCAGTGCGCACAGTGCGCGGGCTCGGCGTTCGTCTCGTGTCACTCACCAGGCGACTCCTGGAGCTTCTCTTCTTTTGCGGAACTATCGATAGTTTAATGCCCGATAATATTGATAGTATTGTGATTCCTAATAGAATTAATCAAAATCGAATGTGCAATGAAAATTAATGCAGGAATTTAACAATAATCTTTGATTCGTGCTAAAATGTAAAAAAAAAATTATCAATTAGATTACCTGGTCTAGTCATAATTGCAAACTGGAAATTCCATATTTCGATTTTTAATTACCCATATTACGGCCAAAATCGTCATTAATTTGTAATAATATGATAATAAGTTCTTAATTATGAATAAATTAAAGTGGATTTAATATCACGAATATTTACATCACATTCAA
>JADPWL010000337.1:0-19718 GCA_019059595.1 Marasmia exigua
TCGGTGGCCTTTCAGTAGTATTTTCGCTCTATTTGGAGCTGATACCGAAAGGTTCGCTGCAATCCCTGGCACGAGCGGGTAGTAATGGACAACTTTCATAATTTTTTAACAGTCCATTTGTGGTTTTATATGCTAAGTGGACATAAAATGAACAGACCCATATTTTTTTCTTTTTTCAAAATTTGGCCATTTTTATGCATAAAAATAATTATTGAAATTCTTTATATTCTAATAGACGTAAGCGCCAAATGACGTCATCGGACGGCTGAATACAGCGATATTCCTTTGCTTATCATTGTTTTAATAAAAAAAAGGTCTACTGTCAAAGGGTAAATAATACTAGTGTCAACATTGTCAACGTCATTCATACATTCAACGTTGACAAGTTGTCATTTTTTTTGACAGTTACATGTTATGGGTTTGGCATTTCGTAAATTTAAAACTATAATGTGCTAAGCAAAGAAATATTTTACATTCTGCCGTCCGATGACGTCATCTTACGTTTTTTAGTTTTTATTTTTTTTCTCAGTAAATAAGCAATATAAAAAATTAATAAATAGATATTCGAGCAGTTGAAAAGTAAACAAAGAATTGGTATTTTTTGTTTCAGAGCTTAGCAATTTTGAAATATTGTCCATTGGCATCGCCCATTGCTATCCGTCGGCTAACAGCTGCACACACACAGAAGGGCCCCTGGAGTCATTTGGTCCCTAGGTCCTTTGGACCGGAGTTCTGGTGAGAGGCCGTGCTGACGTGTATCCTTTCCCTGAAAAGTTTGCGGCGGGATCCCTCGAGGTCATAGGCCCCGTGTTCCGTTCTGAATTTTCCGGGCAATGGCTGGAAAAAGCTTCGGAGTTTGTAGTGGGTATACCCCTGGGAGCACCCCAGGGGAGAGCCCCACACTACCCGGCCGGCTCTCGGTATTCCTGTTTGCCGAGATATTGTAACCCCGAAATTGTTTAAAATGGATCCGGTTTAGTAGCTAAAAATTCAAATCGATTGACGTCGCTAAGCTGCCCTACCCGTCACCTTAAGTACTAGAGATCTTTTGAAAGACCCCATCGATTTGCACTAAGTTATTGTTTAAAAAGTTAGTGTTTAAAATGCACATTAAGTTGTCGGTCCCGGAAGTTAAAAACCAGCTTAAAGAAAACATAATTGCCTAAGGTACTTAATACTAGTTATTTTCGTAAAGTATAATAGATTCATTACAAAGTTTAGTAACCTATTTTTTTTGCTGAAGAAAATCAATACTTGTGTTCATGTAGTTAGGTGTACGTATTATGTTAGAGGAGATGGTATTTTCGGTCACAATAAGCTTATAATTTTCTATGCTGTCGAAATCTGACTATTGTAAGTAGGTAACAGGAATCATACTCATCTATTTTGGAAGCCCTCATGCTAACGTCACCTATTTTCCGCTCATGTCAACTGTTTTCTGACCGAGCCCAATAAATACACGCATTTGTCAGTCATAATTACACCAAGAAATCTCGGAGCTAGTCCGAAATCAGCACTTTGTCAGTGTAAGGGCGAGTACATACTGGGCGCGTGTTGGCGCAATTTTTTTTTATTATTTTTGAACGCGATATAAAGAAAGAAAGAAGAAATGTTTATTTGGAACCAATAATTACATTACGAATTTTAGTTTTTACATAGCAAAATATTAACTTATTAACTACGTAATTACATCATCATCATCATCATTTCAGCCAATAGACGTCCACTGCTGGACATAGGCCTCCTCCAACATTCTCCACACAGATCGGTCCTGTGCCGATGGAATCCCGCGATCTTCACCAGATCGTCGGTCCACCTTGTGGGGGTCTGCCACGGCTGCGACTTCCTGTACGTGGCCTCCACTCGAGGACCTTTCCGCCCCAATGGCCGTCTGTTCTCCTCGCTATGTGCCCATTGCTACTTGAGGCATGCAATCCTTTGGGCTATGTCTGTGACCTTAGTTCTCCTGTGGATCTCATCATTTCTGATACGATCACGCAGGGAGACTCCGAGCATGGCCCTCTCGTCCCACGCGGCCGCCTCGCCCTTCCGAGCCTACGCGGGTTTGAATTACACTCTAGTCTAGGGGTAGGGCAGACGAGACTACGTGGAGTCGGTTTTGCAGCGATTCGCGTCTGCCATAACATTTTGTAGCGCAAAATCGAGCACTTAATAAACCAATGTCTTTAACCTTAATTAATAGGCATCTTTATTTACACTTGTTTTATATTTCAATGAATAATGTTTACAGATACATAAGTTCGTTTGCAATAATAGGAGAAAGGTTACTTCGATATTAATTATGACTATAATAAAAAAATATTGTAAGTAATACAACTGTAAAATGAAAAAAAGAGGTTTTGAAAATCGGCTATTAGTTTTTCAGGAAAATTAAAAATATGTAAAATAAATTGATCGTACAATGTTATGTCAAAAAATATATCTTCGATTCAAATCTTCGATATACTGTTTTCGAAGTTTTGAAATTCTAATATTAAAATTTCGAAAAAAAATAAAAAAAATCAAGAATGTCTTTATTTAATTTAAGTCCGTACAGAACATTTATGAATGTCAAATATTATGTAATCTACCGATGATTCGTAATGTCAATTTCTACCGAGAAGAATCAGGAAGAAACTCAGTAGTTACTCTTTTCAAATTATGATTTTGGTAATTACAATTTTCATTCTTATACAAATTATGATTACAGTGACAGTATCATACCGATATTGTATATCATACCTACTGTCACTGTAATCATAATTTTAAGCTTATAATCAATATCGTTTAGATAAATCGTCGAAGAAAAATGATAAAATGAATTGTACATTAGAGGACAGGCGCAGTGATCAACATGTCCAGGAATCCTTATCATTCAAATAATCATCTACTTTATAGTTAGCCTTTCTGCATTAGGCAGTTTTTTACATGCAACTTAAACGTATATACCGGTAAATAAATAATATTTTTAGGTAACTTATTAAACATTCTAATGCTGCAAATGAATTTCCAATTTTATGAAGTCTTTGATTTGGGACAGCAAGCCTATGTTTATTTCGCGTGTTAAAGCTATGAAAATCTGATTTTTGCGAGTAAAGGTACATAATACAGTTAAAAATGTATTGAGATGATACGGTTAAAATATTGATTTCTTTGAATACATCTCTGAGTGAGTCACGTGATGTAAGACCATAGATGGCACGGATGGCCTTCTTCTGCAAAATGAAGATGGCTTGTAAGTCAGCACCAAATCCCCACAGTAGTAGACCATATGACATCAGACTATGAAAATAGCTAAAATAAACCAGTCTCGCTGTCCCGATATCAGTTAGATTCCTTATCTTTCTAACTGCATATGCAGCTGAACTAAGTCTTCCTGCCAAGACAGCAATATGAGGGCTCCGTTGCAATTTTGTATGCAGAGTGATACCTAGAAAAACTGTGGAGTTTATGACTTCGATAGGTTCGTTATTATACAATATTCATTTGGACCTGCCTTACATTAGTATAGTACGATCCGAGCGATGGTACGAGTAGCTCGTTGGTTCAGAATGTGCCTGCCGTGCGAGGGACCGTGGTTCGAATCCGAGCATGTACCTCTGGATTAGTCATATCTAGGTATATGTAAATAGATAAATATAAATGTTACACAACATCACATACATTGATGTGACTCCGAGATAGGTAGCTCAAGCACCAACCAGTGTTACGGATATCAGATTCAACAGTGGGATTACAAATATATACATATTATAATACTTTTCTTTTGTAATATATAGAAAACACCCGGACCAATACAAATAAAAATGTTCATGCACACTAATGTTTGTACTGTGCGGGGATCGAACCCGCAACCCTTGTATCAGAGGCAGCGTTCACTACCACTGTTTAGTTGGTCGTCAAATATGTACTTAAACTTGCACAACAGTTTCCGAAATGTGCAACCATGATTCAGTTAGTCTGGTTCCCCTGTTGAAAGGTTGCGAAGATCAGACGGCAGTCCCTTCATTGTAACTAGACTCCCCAAAACCTGAATCATGGTCTAACCGCACCCCGCGCTCCAGAGTGACGCTCTGAACGCAACCGGGTATAACAAGCTAAGATGAGGAATAAAGAAGTACTTCTAAGCATATGGTGACTGACCGGATGGCGCAATTGGTAGTGACCCTGCCTCTTACGCCAAAGGTCGTGGGTTCGATCCCCACCCTGGACAAACATTCGTGCGATGAACACTTGAGTTTGTTCGGTGTCTGGGTGTAATATATGTATTTAAGTATATATTTGTGTTCCTCTGTTGTCTGATATCTGTAACACAAGTGCTTAAGCTACTTAGTACGGAATCAGGTCAACGTATGAGATGTGAGAATTATTATTATTATTTTGTAATTTTTTTTTGTCTCAAAATGGTTGTTAAAACATTTTGGTGTTATTGTTTTGTTTATTATTATTATTTATATCATATAAATCATCATGTATTGTGATCTATTTGCAGATCCGTGGCACAGTATAGTGTCCACATGCCAGGCCTTCTGCGAAGAACACTGCGCATAGATCTCCGTAGTATTGTAATATAAGCCTAGTTTTCTAAGTAGGTATATCAAATAATTCACGTGTTTGCCTGTTTTTTGCTATTGTTTTATAAATTTTTTACTTTTGTTACCGTCTTTAATTACGTAATTAGGTTTAAGGACCTGCGTATGTAATTAAATAAATAAATAATAAATAAATAAATATTGAAGGCACGTCATAGTACAAAGGAATAAAGCGACTGCATCGCAAAAATCGTAAGTGGGTACTAGAATTTTAAGATTCTAGGCACTTCAGGACGCCTCGCCTGCTCTCTTGAGCAGGCTAGGCTTTGCCCGGCTTGTGTCAAGAGTTCTAATATTGACAATATTAGAACTCTTTCGGCACGCCTATACCTATTCAAGATATATATATATATATAGCCTGTTCAAGAGTTCTAATATTGGCAATTGACAATATTAGAATCTCTAATGGCCATGCTATTTATTCATTTGAAATAGCGATTGTCGAAATGTAGGTAGGCTGGCTATGAAGCTTTTTGCCCTCAAAGTATTTTTATTCTTCATTTAGTCCATGGCTTCTTTTGCTAATTACCCCAATCTTCAATTCTATTTAATTTATTTATTTATTTAAGTAGGTACACAGACAGATTACAGCCATACTTGTTCTTACTACTAACTTACAGTTACAGGATCTAGGCAGTAATCCTGGAATAGTGTACACATCATGCATACAATTTAACTTACACTACATAGTTTTAAAAGTAAAAATACTGATTAATTTAATCAGTGTGAGGTGTGAAAGGTCGAGGATACCTCGGCCCCCAAAAATATCACTGACTGTTTTCTTATACCTTGGAAATCGCACAAATATGTCTACCTCTTTGTTACTTCGAGCCACCTCGTTGTATGTTCCACATTCTAACTAAGGGGTTGTAGAAAGATGTGTTGTTACGGTGTACTTGCATGGAAAAGAAATTCGGTGAACGGATTTTGTATCGAGTGTTAATGTTTAGCGACGATAGGAGTCCAGGAGCGTCAATAGCGGAGTGAATAATCTTATGTAGGTAAAGAAGATCGTATCGTTTGCGGCGAATCTTGAGGGGAGTCACGCCAAACTTAGACAATCTATCACTGTAGCAACGTAATGTACGACCCAGATTATGTTTGCGGGAGATGTACCTTAAGCACCTTCTCTGAACCTTTTCAATATTGTCGCTGTGGACAGCATAATAAGGCGACCAGACAGGACAACAATATTCTAATTTGCTTCTCACCAAGCTGTAAAAAAGACTCAGTAGCTCTGTGGTTTTCGGAAACGCTTAGTTGAAACCCAAGGTGGCATGACTTTTTTTCAATATATTGTCGTAGTGAGGCCTAAAAGTTAACTGTTCGTCCATCAGAACTCCTAAATCTCTAACAACTTCCACTCTTTTCAATATTGTGTCACGAATGGAGTACAAATGCAGTATCTTATTTTTCTTCCTCGTGAAACTTATTATGTAGCACTTATCTACATTTGAAATCATTTTATTATGTAAACACCATTCCTGTATCTTATGCAGATCGTTTTGAAGGTACGTGCATTGATCTACGGAGTCAATCTGTCTAAATATCTTCAGATCGTCGGCGTATAAAAGGGAAGGGCTGGAGATACGATAGATTAAATGGTTTATAAATACGCCGAAAAATAAAGGTCCGAGATGGGAACCTTGTGGAACTCCTGAGGGTATATAAACTGGTGTTGAGGAGTATCCCTTCACAGTAACAAGTTGGGTGCGATTTTCCAAATAAGACGTTATCCATCTGAGTAAAGATCCGTGTATGCCATAATAAGACAGTTTTTTATAAAGTAGAATGTGATCCACTTTGTCGAAAGCCTTGCTAAAGTCTAAATAAATAGCATCAGCCTGCCCGACGCCAGCAAAGGTGTGACATAAATAATTCTTAAACTCCAGCAAATTACTAAGAGTAGACCTCCCCTTTACAAATCCGTGTTGCTTCTCAGACATTTGCAATTGCAGGTGATTATACAGCGGTGCGTATACCAGCGATTCAAAAAGTTTCGCGATGCAAGACAATATACTAATGGGTCTGTAATTACAACAGTTAGTTTTATCGCCACTTTTGAAAATGGGGATAATATGAGCGAGTTTCCAGCGCGAAGGGAAAATACCTGATGCAACTGATTTATTAAATAGAATTGCTAAAGGAAGAGATAGTTCATTAGAACAAGCTTTTATAAATTTCGGAGGTATTCCATCTGGACCGGGGCCCTTGCGGGTATCTAACCGTTTAATCTTTGCTTTAATGTCCTGCTCGCTTACTTGTAGATGATATAAAGTAGAGTTGGTAGCATCTGGCATGTTAATAAGGTTATTAGCTTGAGGAGGGGGATGATTTCTCGAACACTGACTCAAAGTATTCGGAGAAAAGTTCACATATGCCCTGGCCATTCGTACAAACTTTTTTGGCGTAGGTCATGGTATGAGGAATGCTATCTCTGCTTTTATTATCCTTTATGTAACGCCAGAAAGCCCTAGGATCTTCAGCTAGCGAATCCTCGACGGAGGATAAATATATTTTGTAACATTTTCCAACCAAGAGTTTGCACCTCTTCCGAAGAAGGGAAAATGTATCATAATCTCGAGGATTGCTGTATTTTTTGTATCGCTTATGAAACTTTGCCTTCTCTTTTAAACAATTAATTAATCCGTGACTAAACCAAGCGGGATATTTGTGTGGCGCATTCCTAGTGAGAGACGTGTTAGTCGCTATTGCATCATTAAGTGTGTTGTAAAAATTGGTAACACATACGTTTATGTCAGGTGATGATAATAGTTGACTCCAGTCAGTACCGATAAGATGAGATCTTAAACTAACGTAATCGCATTTGTTGAAGTTATAACGCGGCTTGTTATTAGGTCTTACTGACTTAACCAATTTATGTTTTTCAACACTAATGGAGTAGGCGAGATGATGGGAATCTACACGACAGAGGGGGTCGGTCTCCTGTACGTTGACCAGAGACACAGGTAACGTAGTTAACACTAAGTCCAGATATCTACCATGTACATTGGGAATACCATTTACTTGTGTTAAGTTGCATGTACTAATAGTATCCATCAACAATACAGCTTTGCGGTCTTGGGGATTGAGTGGCGTCAGTGATAAATCATCACCTTGACGAATCCAGGTAATGTTTCCAGTGTTAAAATCTCCCAATATTAAGAAGGTGTCTGTAATTGGAGAATCAAGTATAACTCTCAAGCAGTTGTCATGGTAAGAAGTAATGTCATCTATTGGCAGATCAGGTGGCAAGTAACAGAGGCAGACATGTAGCGAAGTTTCACCAGGCTCCTGGGGCGAGATAGTCAACCAGATATCCTCGACCCTACTCTCCCACGAAATCTGGCGGAGTACATTTATATTGGTTTTAACAGCTATGAGAATGCCACCCCCAGATAATTTTCTGGAGCATGAGAATTCACGGTCTCGTCGAAAGACTGTATAACGATCGTCTATTAATTCGCTATCGTTTATAGTATTGTCAAAATTCGTTTCAGATCATCATCATCATCATCATTTCAGCCAATAGACGTCCACTGCTGGACATAGGCCTCCCCCAATGTTCTCCACACAGATCGGTCCTGTGCCGCCCGCATCCAATGGATTCCCGCGATCTTCACCAGATCGTCGGTCCACCTTGTGGTGGGCCTGCCACGGCTGCGACTTCCTGTGCGTGGCCTCCACTCCAGGACCTTTCTGCCCCAACGGCCGTCTGTTCTCCTCGCTATGTGCCCTGCCCATTGCCACTTGAGGCATGCAATCCTTTGGGCTATGTCTGTAACCTTAGTTCTCCAGCGGATCTCATCATTTCTGATACGATCACGCAGGGAGACTCCAAGCATAGCTCTCTCCATTGCTCTCTGGGTGACTTTGAGCCTCCTTAATCGGCACATTGTAAGCGGCCATGTTTCGGTTCCGTATGTCATCACTGGCAACACACACGCATTGAAGACTTTCGTCTTGAGACACTGCGGTAGGTGGGCCGAAAATATGCTGCGCAGCTTCCCGAACGCTGCCCAGCCGAGTTGGATTCGTCGATCGACCTCTTTCTGGAAGTTGGACTTACCAAGCTGGACTTTTTGTCCGAGGTAGATGTACTCGTCTACAACTTCCAGTGTAGAGCTTCCAACCTTCACAAGAGTGGGTACGACATGGGAATTCGACATGATTTTCGTCTTGTCCATGTTCATTTTCAGACCCACTTGTTGGGAGACTCTACTGAGGTCGTCAAGCATTGTGCCTAGGTCTTCCAAGGTCTCAGCCATGACTACGATATCATCAGCGAATCGAAGGTGCGTCATGTACTCACCATTTATATTGATGCCAAGTCCATCCCAGTCCAGAAGTTTAAACACGTCCTCCAACAGAGTGGTGAACAGTTTCGGCGATATAACGTCACCCTGTCTCACACCTCGCCGGAGAGGAATGGGTTTTGATTCCTGGTCCTGAAGACGGACTGACATTGTGGCGTTTCCGTACAATGACTGCAACACTTGTATGTATCGGTAGTCTATTCGGCACCTTTGGAGAGATTGTAGCACGGCCCAGGTCTCGACAGAGTCGAAGGCTTTCTCATAGTCCACAAACGCTAAGCATAATGACAGGTTATACTCTTCGGTCTTCTGTATAACCTGCCGCAGCGTATGTATGTGGTCTATAGTGCTAAAGCCTTTTCGAAATCCGGCTTGTTCGGGAGGCTGGAAGTCGTCGAACCTGTGTGCGAGACGATTCGTCATAACTCTCGAAAACAGCTTATATATGTGGCTCAGCAGCGTGATAGGCCTGTAATTCTTCAATTGGGATTTGTCACCCTTTTTGAAGAAAAGCCTCACCACGCCAGAGTGCCACGCTTTGGGTGTCTTTCCCTCAGTGATGATGGAGTTGAAAAGCCTCTGAAGGGCTTTCAGGACAGGTCGTCCACCTGCTTTCAGAAGCTCCGCTGTGACTCCATCATCACCCGGTGCCTTACCGTTCTTAAGCTGTTTGAGAGCTATGCTAATCTCGTATAGGCTGACGTCCGGGATATCTTCGGTGTAGTGCCGGGTTAATTTGGCTCTGCGCTCAACGGCCTGAATGACAGGTGTGCATGATCGTTTCAGATAGGCAGACAATATCATAATCATTGACCAGTAGGCTTAAGTAAATATCTTTAATTTTAGATCTAGCTCTTCCTAAGTTTTGGTAGAATACACTGTACATAGAAAATATAATAATAATATCCAAGTATCGAGACAAATATATATAACTAAAAACTAAAGGACAGAAATTATATCACGGAGAACTAGAGGCGCATCCTGCTCAACGACTCAAGGTTTTTTATAAGAATTGCAGCCGATGACTCGTCTTTACGTGCGTAGATCTGACCGTATTTGATCCAAACAAATTTGTAGCCAAATTCTTTGGCCGTTTTTCTCGCGGCAGCGTGCAACATTTTCTGTTCTAGGGACAGATGTTCGGTGACATAGATTCTGCGCGTTTCACCTGGGATGTCCAAATCTACGGATGTCAATCCGCGATCAGGGTGAGCTTTGTTAAACCTATGCACCGCCGATAGCACTATATCTCTTAGGCGTGGCGTTGTAAAGGTCACTACTACGTTTCGTGGTCTGTTAGATGTGGGATTGTACTTTGCAACTCTACGGCAGGCGCTAATAGTACTGTCTTCGATAGGAACTTTTATTGCCTCGCCAAGTTTTTTAAGCGTTAACAATATATTCTCATTTTTCCGCTCCGGTATTGCCTGCAGCTCAATATTGCAGCTCCGGGATATTTTTTCGATCGACGCAACGCGTGTCTCGAGCCTGACTATCTCAGCTTGCAGATCACTTTTCTCACTCTCGAGAATTTTTATTTTATTGGCACTTTTTTCCATGTCGGTCCTCAGCGACGTTTGCTCAGCGCATATGAAGTCGGTGGTGGAGCTAAATTCGTCTTTGATATTCTTAACCACCAACTCCATCTCACTCTTCACCATGTTTTTGACGTCTTCTCTTAATGCCTGCCGAAAACTGTTCATAAACAGTGATAGCGATGCGTTAAGTTTTTCGTCTAATAAAACGCTGATTTTGTCCATTGTTACGTCACCACTAGCATTTATTAATGCACTAGAAGATCCTGCTGCCGAGCTAGGGGATGGTAGGGAGGTTGTGTTATAGTCGGGTATATTATCACAGGACATGTCCATGTCTGCACTAACCATAAGACTATTTTGTTGTCTTACTGGCGTGCTATCTGTTGAGCGATTACGTTTTGTGACGCTTGTACAATTAGGACATAACCAAGTTGACCTATATTCTCTAGTCTGCGCAGAGAACTGGTCTTTATCCATGTTAAGACATTGATAGTGAAATCTTCCTATACATAGCGCGCATTTCATTTGCTCCTTAGATTTGAGCGCATTCTTACAGGCATTACAATTCATTTTTGTTTACTCGTTAAACCGGTTGACAGTTAACGGACCGCAGCAGCGATGCGAGACAAGAACAGCAAATCAACCAACTCACGTAATCGGTGACGTCACCGCAGGTGTTGACAGAAAGCAGTAGACAATTTCGCCGCGGCGAAGGCAGTATCGGTGGCTCAGTGGCGCAGCGCTCGGTCCAGTTGTATCACTCACCCGAGAGGGACCCGGTTCAAACCCCACGGTGCGCACCGCACGATCAGCGCGCCAGATGGCAGCGATGCACATTACCCGCGAAGCGGAGGGGCTGCGCGCGGAGTCTCGAAGTCAGGTTCCGACACTTCCCAGTTGAGGGGGCGAAGCACCCAAATACGAGTTTAAAATAAAAATATTTAAATTAGAATTTCGGAGAACACCTCGACACGTCCGTCTGGTAAGCAAGTTAGGAGAGAAAAAAAAAAAAAACACTATAATAACCATTCACAAATGTTGGGTCCGTTTTTGTTACCCGACTACGGCAAAGCAAAAGGAGGGTTATGATTTTGACAGGCTATGTATGTATGTATGTATGTATGTATGTATGTATGTTCATCTGTTTCCACGTAACTTCTTAACTACTTATCAGAATTCGACAAATGACATAATTTTAAACAATTTCGGGGTTACAATCTCTCGGCAAACACTTATACGTTGGCATGATCAATCAATCGTTGCATCAATATTTCGCATATAACCATTCACAAATGTTGGGTCCGTTTTTGTATGCGAAATATTGATGCAACGATTGATTGATCATGCCAACGTATAAGTGTTTGCCGAGAGATTGTAACCCCGAAATTGTTTAAAATAGATCCGGTTTAGCAGCTAAAAATTAAAATTGATTGGCGTTTTTAGTGTGCCCTACCCGTCACCTTAATAATTTTGCTCGTATTGATAACAAATAAGGCTCAATGAGGGTGTATTTGCGTGTGAAAAATCCGCTAGATGGAACTATAGGAGTGAGGTCCATATACAATGTTATTGTTATGTGATTGGTTATTTATAAACGTGATCTGTCAAAATGTCACTTTGACAAACTAAAAAACCAATGCAATATTGATGTTGGACCTCAGTCCAACAGTACGCCATCTAGCGGATTTTTCATATGCGAAAAGCCTCATTCGATCAATCTTTATTCAATATTTAATCTATGGTAGGTAGGTATGTCACACCATACGATTACGATCATACGTCTTATACCATAGATTATTCTCGGATAAAGACGACCCGATTGGAACAGTGGTAATGAACGCTGCCTCTGATACAAGGGTTGCGGGTTCGATCTCCGCACAGTACAAACATTTGTGTGCATGAACATGTTTGTTTGTTTGCTATGTATTATAAGTATGTATTTACAAAAGAAAAGTATTATATGTATGTATTTGTAATCCCACTGTTGATTCTGATATCCGTAACACAGGTGCTTGAGCTAAAAATAAAAAATAATAAAAATAAAAACTTTTTATTTACTTAAAGCTAAGCGATAACAATAAGGTACACTAAGACAGGCGAACATTAACTTAAGTAAACACAAGTATACAAAAAATAATATGATATACACAGTGCACCTCGCACTAGGCATAGCCTGTCCTGCGAGGACCATAACCATGATTTCCAATATTGATTTAGGAGGAAATACAATTAAAAAAGGTTCTTTAAAAAATTTCAAAAGAATGGAAAATTAAAATGTTACAAATCATAGTAATTTAAGAATGAATGAAAAAAAATATAAAAAAAAAGGATTAAAAAATTAATTTTTAGACTGGAATTCCTAAGGAACTGCTCAGTCGCTACCTATCTCGGAGTCAGATCAATGTATGTGATGTTGTGAAATTATTTATTTATTTAAAGATTGGTCAATTATTTAATTATTTAAAGATTGGTCAAATCAGATACCTACATAATTAGATAACAACGCACAGAGTGTAAACACCATTACAACAAAGCATGTACCGTACATACTCGTAATTTCTGTGGTAAAATGCCACAGAAACCATTACACAAATGAACCCACGGAAAATTACCACGGCCCGGGTCATCTAAATCTATTTGCGGTGCCATAGTAATTGTTACGTCTGCCACTGGAACGGCTGAAGGGTTTTTGAAGTCTACCTATAACCTTGTCACAAAGTTGCAATTAGTAGGTATTCGATTTTAGCGAGATGGAGAAACTTGGCTCGATATAAAAAAAACACATAGTTACTACCTTTTTGTACAGACGGTGGCAGAGTAGAATAGGCCACCCTCACTCTTACCGAGGTGTCGTAAAAGGCGACTAAGGTAAAGCTGCTGGCATGATCATCAGCACCCAGAGAAGGAAAACTCTGCATTTATATCAAAACCCTCGCCAACCCGTCTACCAAGCGTGGTGAGTATGGCAATTACCCCTCATGTGATTGAGGGAGGCCCGTGCCCCAGCAGTGGGGACTTAAATGGACTGATGATGATGTACAGACGGCGTGCGTCAGGTCGTACCCACGCGCAATGCTGAAATAATGTCCTCCAACCGATTACGGCTACGGCGGCTAATCTCAAGGATCAGTCGCAGGATATACTACAGTGCTCAGAAGTGTGTGCGCAAACACAAGTGCACTCTCTATTACCTTACCCTCATATTCCGATGGGACACCAGGGTGACACGACCGGAGAGGGATTGGGCGCAGAACCAACGGCTTAACGTGCTTTCCGAGGCACGGGGGTACAAGACCGCCAATTTCCAGACTCCGGGCTGACACTAAGAATTTCTTATCGTAAACTTAGGTACAAATTTTTGGCCCGACCCGAGGATCGAACCCGGGTATATCACTAAATATCACTTGTATCTTAGACATAAGGGAATGGTTCACCAAAGGTAACGGTCCACGTGACGCCGTCTGTACTTAATGGTGTTTTATATACTCATAAACTAATAGTATTTTGAATGTTTGTGTCTGTTGAAAGTCTTATATTAGGGGTTAAAGTAAGAAATTGTCGGTTTCGGCTATGTTACGTCAGAGAACCGTAACCGTGAGAGAGCCACGCTTGGGCATGAATGGACCGGCTCGACCGGAGTGATACCACGGCCTTACAGAAAAACGGCGTGTAGCAGCACTCTGCTGGATTTCGCTGCGTGAGTGAGGGTTCCGGAGGCCCATACGGGGGAGGGGGAAAGGGGAGTAAAGGTTGGCAGCGCAACTGTGACTCCACTGGTGTTGTGTGTGTCCATGGGCGGCGGCAATCGCTTACCATCAGGAGATCCGTCTGCTCATCTGCCACCTATGTCTTAAAAAAAGTGAAGGTACTCATACCATAGTATAGAAGAGCTTTTCTTACTAGTTTTACTGTGACTATACCCTGGCCATAACCCAATGCTATTAATAAGCCCGCAGAATCTGTTTGCGGTGGCATGACGATTGTCTCGCCCCAAGCTTATTATGGCTGCTATCTGAATCATCAAACGCTCAAACATGCCGCGGATTAGGCTATTTGCTGGGAACGCTGCTATTTCGGACTCTGGCTGGGTTTCGATGGATTTTTCAATATAATCTTACATATTAACTAAGCCCAATTTCGATAGAATCTTATAGAAAATAAATAAATTTAATCCACCTTATTAATAATCCCGCTCAAAAGTTTATTACCGTACCAACTCAAGAAGCCTTCCCCGTTTGATTCGTACAACCTGTGCGGATAAAGAATGGGATCTGAAATGGCGCGCATCTATTCACTTCTCGCTTTCGCACACAATATTTGCGTCTCTCACCTGTCTCGCACCTGTGGGGTGCGAGTATAGACGCAAATAGTGTGCGATGCGGAAGTGAATGAATGCGCCGCCATTTCTGAATCCCATTACACTTTATCGCACAGGTAAGTATTTGTCAAAAGGTGCGGCATGAGTTTGTTCGCGGAACCCTACTTAGACCGCTTTTCGAAAATCAGGGGGTACAAAATTTTATGGTTTTTTTTTATCTATCAAGCTTTTTTTCATCTTAGCGTGGTCATTCCCGATTGCGTTCAAAACTGTTCGTTTTTGCGCCCATTTTTTACGCTACTACCATAATTCAGGATTTGGGGGAGTTTGGTAATCACAATACTATTACTATACAAATTTTCCCGCCGCATTGTATTAAATTTGTGGAATAAGTTTAAATATAAATACAATGAAGCGACTGCTGCCTGAACCTTCGCATCCCTTTAACCAGCGAAACTAGATCATCTAATTCATGGTTACACGTTTCAGAAATTATCCGAAACGTTCAGCTTCCTTACGATTTTTTCCCCTCACCGCCCCGGGCTAATGGTTAGAAAATATGCACGTTTGGGGTATTTAAAAAAAGCAAGAACTGCAAGTTTTGGATGGCATACTTGGCCCCAGACCCCTTATGGAAGGCGTGCGTGGTGCGTGTGCGTTGTGCGGGTGCGTGTGCGTGTGCGTGTGCGTGTGCGTGTGTCTTGTGGTGTCTGTCGATCGTACTCCCCGAACAAATCGACCGATATTGATTTTGTTTGAATAAGGCGGAGAGTTTCTTAGCTATGTTGGATAAGAAATCGATCCAAGATGGCCGCGTAAAAAGATAATGAACTGTATGTTTTAAATAGACCTCCCACAATATGGTATCTTTATCAAGGCCGAGTTAGCAGAATAGATTTATTGTGACTAATGTCAAATACAAGATGTGGCCGCTGTCGGGGTTTTTTTAAATGTATATATTTAACTACACAGTTCGGAAGCGCGGTATGCTTCATTCTATGTAGGTATTAGATGGTCAATAACCGTTAGATCTATTGATAACGTTGTCAGTTTTGTCTATAACGACCCTACCGAAGCCGCATGTTTTCCGGATATCTAAATTTGTTTGCGGCGTAATGATTGTTTGGCACACCACTAGGCTATTATGCCTGCTCTCCACGAATTAATGTTCGTAAAACATGCCCGCAAATAGCTGATAGCTGGAAATTGGGTTGGATATTCCCTGAACTTTTGACTTTCTTTTTATATCATACGTGGCAGACGAGCAGACGGATCACCTGATGGGTTAAGTGATTGGCCGCCGCCCCATTACACCCGCGACACCAGTGGGAGTCACAGAGTGCTCTGCCAACCCTTTAAAACCCCCTGTCCCCTGGATTGGGCCTCCGGTACCCTCACTCACACAGCGAAACAGAGCACAGTGCTGCTTCCGCCGGTTTTTCTGTGATGCATGGTATAACTCCGGTCAAGCCGGCCCATTTATGCCGAAGCGTGTTCTCCCCATGTTAAACTTGATGGTAGTGAACTTTGCCATTCAATGTAGTGGGTAAGAACTTTGTGCCTTCTCTAATGGGAGTTTTTTGTGTTCGAAACCAGCATGCAACTGTTTATTTTCATATGTACTTATTCTTACTTCTTTAATTTCTTATTTTTTAGTGTCTCGGTGTCCATGGGCGTGGCAAAATCGCTTACCATCATGTGATCCGTCTTCTGCTAGAGTTTTCCTTCTCTGGGTGCTGATGATCATGCCAGCAGCTTTACCTTAGTCGCCTTTTCACCGACACCTCGTAAGAGTGGGGGTGGCCTATTTCTACTCTGCCGGGACCACAACGCTTGGACGGGAGACAGTAGACGAAGACCAAAGAGTATAACCAGCCCCTGTGCATGGCGTTTGTGGGCTGATGAAAAGCTTTGACTCCGTCGAGACCAGGTCTGTCTAGAAGCCTATGCAAAGGTGCCAAGTCGATTGGCGATATATCGAGGTGTTTAGGTGTCTGTATGCGCTCTGCTAATGTAATGTCCGTAATAAATCTAATTATGGCCAAACCGAGCCTGTCCTGCTGCGACGTGGTGTGAGAGAGGGAGATGTTATATCTCCGAAACTCTTCTCCGCTGAGTCAATATTAATGGCGAGTACATGTCACACCTACGATATCGCAAACGACATCGTCATCTTGGCTGAAACGCCTACAAGGACCTACAGGAGATGTTGAGTCAGCACTGGCTGAATCTTCCAAGCACATCGGTCTTCGTGACTTGGAAACCAAGGTCATGTTCAACGAGCTCGTTGATCCGGGACCGGTCCGCTGTTAATGGAGTACTCTCGAAGTTGTTCAGAACATGTCCTATCTAGTACAAAACGCTCCCAATTAGCAGAAACAACTTCGAGAGAGAACCAATAGAAGAAATCAGCTAGGATGGGCAAGCGCATTTGGTAAACTAGTCAAGTATTTTTCGTCACCAATCCTCACTCAAAGTCCTACTCGAAGTCTTTCGGGGGGGGGGGGGGGGGGAACCAATGCTTCCTGCCGGGCATGACTTATACGGTGCCGAGACGTGGCACTTACGACGGCTGGACTGTCCACCGTTCAAAGTCCCAAAGAGCTATGGAAAGGGCTATGCTCAGAGTAGGTATCCTGAAGGACCCGCATCATAAGGAATGTATCTGACAGAGACCAGAGTCACTGACATTAGACTACTCACTCGAAATTAACAAACTGAAGGGCAGTGGGTTGGTCATATTATCCCAGATAACTGATATCTGTTGGAGCCGTAATGTCCTTGAGTGGGAGACCGCGATTCGGTAAGGTAGTGTAGGTGCCCTGCGAACAAGATGGGATGATGACATCGCAGGCTGGATGGTGTTGGCTGTATGAGAGTGGCCCGAAAATCGGGAGCAACAACATTATTTATTTATATTATTTATTTCTTATAAAGCTTATAACTAATAACTACCTATATTAACTTAAGTCTATAGGTTATTATACTAATAATAAACTTATATGTTTTTTCAAACCACGCGAAAAATAACTACGTATATCTACTTATACTAAGGAACAATTTTAAGTTTGTGCCCTGAACTAGAATATCCTGTATCTCAGACAAGAATTTGAAATGAGTAAGTTTAAAGAACTGTTATTTATGAAATTGATAAAAAGTCATGTTTTTCCAAAAGTGCTTGCTCAAAATGAATCTAATGATATTCCTTTCGTGGGTATAATTCGGCCTAAAAGTTGCGGCCGTTAAATTCCGACTAACCACGCACCATTTCCCAAACGAAATACTTTGATGCTAAAACCCCTAACTCTAAAACACATTATTCCAGTTGCCAGATGAAGAAAATCGCGTCTATACGGTGATAAATATAATACAATTAATCACGAATCACGAAACAATACAATCTTAGTATAATTAAGGGCTTTATTCATAAACATCATGGCCAATAACCACTAAAAAAGGCTCTCCTCACCCTGATTTTTTTTTTATGTGATAGGTGGCAGACGAGCGAGACGGATCGCCCTAATGGTAAGCGATTGCTGGCCACCCATGTGACACCTGATGACATGACCTGCATGGTAAAGCATGAGAAGAGCCCACGTTGCAATTACAACGAACTGAAGCGATGTCAGGCATCACCTCCGTTGGGACTGCCATACTGGCCCGTGTTTAGACGTTTGAAACAAAAGATTGAAAGAAGAAGAAAAAGTATTTTTAAACTGCTTTATATAAACACCGTTTTTTTTATTTTATTTTTTATAATAATTCTCACAACATCTCATACATTGATCTGATTCCGTATAATACGTAAACACTTGTGTTACAGATATCAGAGCAAGACAGAGGAAAACCAATATATAATTAAATACATAATATTTACGCACACCCAGGACACTGAACAAACCAAGTGTTTCATCGGCACGAATGTTTGTCCAGGGAGGGGATCAGATACCCACGAACCTTTGGAGCGTAGAGGCAGGGTCACGTTCCCATTTGCGCCGTCCCGGTCAGTCAGTTAGCAAATGTTTAAAGACACATTTTGAATAAGACCCAAAAAAATGTCCAATACAAACGAAAAGATGTCGAACACGCAAGCAAAACTCTAGATCAGTAATAACTGAGATGACTAATAAACAACAATGACTAACGCAGTTTTCAATTTTGATGATCTACAATTTCCATGACTTACAACATACCTACTTTACAATAATGGTTTCTGTGTAAAACTGATGAAGAACTGAATTATTTACATTTGTAACCAAAAACGTTGTGGAAAGAAAAATGTTTCCTTTTTTTTTTCCCATCAATCTAGATGGCTGGTAGTTTTTCAACCGTAACGTTTGTGTAGAAAACTTTTTACAATTAGAATGTACTTTACCGTGTTTGAAAGGTCAATCTTGAGGAAAATAAATTTTTTCCGCGTGTTTGCAAATTTCCATGGGCGGCGGTAATGGTACCCATCAGCTGATCCGTCTGCCTCCTATTTTGTATTTTATCCAGGTTACAGGTGGCGAGATGAGCAGAACCGAATCACCTGATGGAAATAGCCGCCGCCCCTGACTAACCCGTAACACCAGCGGGAGTCAAAGTGCGCTGTCAGCCTTAAGCTCCTCACTCAATTTAATCTCTGCCGGCTCTCCGCCTATTTTGGGGCTGAGCTAGCTAATCTATGGAGTTAATAGAATTGGCAGCTCATTGTGACTCTATAATGATACTGTGTACATAGCTGGTAGAAATCGCTTCCGATTATGTGATCTGTTTTTCAGCCACCTGTACACTTGAAAAAGAAAAGAAAAATTGGATTGCATAAAAAAAAAAATGTATTTATATATACACAGGCACAACTGGGCTGAAAGCCGCGTTCTCAACTGGAAAAGTTGCAAATATGGATTTACACCAACTTGGAACCGAGTGTCACGGGGCGTTTCGATGGGTTTGGTTAATTTGGGACTTTTAC
>JADPWL010000338.1:0-19324 GCA_019059595.1 Marasmia exigua
AGACCGCCAACTTGTTTTGTATTACTTATCTACAAAGCAGTTGAAACCGGTTCCAATAATAATTGGTTAATTATTTCAATAAATTATCCACAGACAATAAGTTATCTACTGCATTTCTTGCTTATTGATTTATATTACCGTTTATATATTCCATCTTAACTAGCTAACGACTAGAATTTATTGCTGTTCTTTGATTAGTATGAAAAGGTTAACTTACTGGCATTATTTTCAATGCGGAAATTGGTTATGTACATACTGCTTCATGTGTAGTTACTTCTGTTGAATTTTGAACAGTTCTTATGTCTTAGGCACAAGAGCTATTTTTGCACTGCGGGGAGGAACTTAACCTGATGACGTCTGTACGTCTGTGTTTTTATGGTTAACGGTACAACTGGTTTGCTTGCAAAATTAACATGTGCTAGTAGTAAAATTGTTTTGTCATTAGCGTTACACAGTATATAAAATGTATAGATGCTGTAATATGCACAGTCAGAGAATAAAAAGGTTCGTCACCTTAAGGATTTTTTTTGCTTGCACGGCAAGAATCAGTTATACAAACATACCGTTTTAAAAAGATCTGCCAATCTTTTAAAAATGTTATAATACATTTTGTCTTCAAATATGGCATAGACAGAGATATTTTGACCTTTTAAGTATTATCCAAGCTATTCGCCAATGACACACTGTGCGGGGAAAATCCAGGTTTTGGTGCGAAAAATAATTAAAAGGCAGCTTTTCCAAATTGGCGGTATAATGAAGTAATAAAAAAAAAGAAAGTACATAAAAAGACAAGACATCAAATCCATTATGCCAAAGCAGAAAATAAAAAAAAAATTAAATAAAACTTCTAATGCCGTATGGCATACAAAGAGGCTCCAACATGCCCCCGCGCGTTGAAAACTCCAGTTTTCAACAACAAGGTTACTGATCCGGAAGCACGCAGATCTTGCTGAATGATCTTCTTACGATGCCAGCTGCAGTCTTTACGTCTGCCACACGTGAGATTCCCTCAGGGCCAGGGTATAAAGCGATGATACGACCCAATCTCCATTTTAATGGGGGGAGATTTTCTTCTTTCAAGAGCACAAGAGCGTTGATTTTTAATGGGTCAGCATTGTGGAGCCATTTCACCTCTTTGTTGGAGTTCCGATATGAATTCCTTGCTCCATCTAGACCAAAAATGCTGACGAAGTTGCTGTATTCGATGGAAGCGTGTTAGATGACTCGAAGCAACATCGCTATCGTATCTTCGTGTTGGCAAAGACGTGAGAGGACGGCCGATCAAAAAGTGTCCTGGTGTCAGGGGTGCGAAGTCGTCGGGATCTGTTGATAACGGAGTCAGAGGACGGGAATTCAGCACCGCCTCTATTTGGACCAGTGTACTGTAGAGTTCTTCATAAGTTAGGTTACAATTGCCCAATACTCTTTGCAAATGAAATTTCACAGATTTGACTCCAGCTTCCCAAAGACCACCGAAGTGAGGACTGTAGGCCGGTATAAAATGGAAGTTAATACTTTCTGAAGCTAATGTGCTGGATAACGAATTGCAATTGTCTTGTAAGAATTTACCTATGTCATTGTATGCGCCTACGAAGGAAGTGCCATTGTCTGAGTAGAGATCAGTGGGTTTACCGCGACGCGCAACAAATCTTTGAAGAGCTAGTAAGTAAACATGACTTGTTAAATCACCCACTAGTTCTAAATGAATGGCTTTAGTTTTAAAGCAAACAAATAGGCAATGTATGTTTTAACTATGCGACATCCGCGACCTTGTCTACTCGCGCACGGTATTGGTCCGGCATAGTCAACGCCTGCAACTTCAAAGGGGTGCCCAGGGGAAAGGCGCTGCTTTGGCAAATTACCCATCAAAGGAGCCACGATCTTTCCCGACATGCGACAGCATTTCATACATTGTCGATAGCAAGCTCGCGCTAAGTTGCGCCCTCCTATGGGCCAATATAAATCCCTAATTGAGTTTAGCAATAATTGTGGCCCTGCGTGCATTAGTCTTAGGTGTTCATAGGTAAATAACAATTTAGTTAATCGATGAGCGGACTGTATTAAGATAGGGTGCTTTTTCTCATAAGGGTAGTCGGAATTACCTAAGCGACCACCAACTCGCATAATATTTCTGTCATCTAAAAATACATTAAATTTTAATAATGAACTCTTTTTAGGTAAGGGTTTATTTTTTAATAATAACTCATAATCAATAAGTGATTCTCGTTGAGAAACTTTTATAAGCAACTCTAATGCGCCTTGTAATTCGTCGCTGGTAAGATGAGATTGAACAGGCTTATGTTGACATGCATTTATAAATCTCAAGAGATACGCAATAGAGCGTTGAAGCCTGTTAAATTTGGAAAACCGAGTAAAATCAATAAAATCGTGTAAAGGTTCAGTGTTTAAAGGAGCTATAAGCAAAACCTCATTCTTTACTTCGGGTAAAGATTCTGGCAATGCAGGTGCAGACGGCCATTTATCTTCCCCGTCTTTAAGAAATCCTGGCCCCAACCACCAATGATCTGATGTCAGAATGGAAGCCGCAGACATACCCCGAGATATTAGATCTGCCGGATTTTCATCTGTGGGAACATGGCGCCAAGAATCGTTACCCGTTCTTTCTACAATTTCTGAGACACGATTGCGTACGAAAGGCTGCAATAGGGTACATGACTATTTTTTTTTTTATTTTTGCAATCAAAAGACCTCTCAATGATAGAAACATCGTTGAAAAAATCACTTGATTCTCATTTAAACCACCTGAGATATCACAACTTTAAAATCACATTATTTTGGGCAAACCCAAAACGCTCCCTACAAATGGCTACTAAAATGTGACGTCACACTTGAGTATTTTGTATGCATTTCATTTGAATTTTGTATGGTAGCTATATCAAATGTTTCGTTTATGTCAATGGTTTTATTATAATAATTGGTGCAAATTGTATGGGATATTTAATGGTATAATTATTTTTTAATAATTTCATAGTTTTAAAATGGACTTGCCCATGAATCTTTGAATGATCATAAAACCGGCTAGACGTAATATTTTTAATTGAGAATTTTTGCTATTGGCACATATTGACCTATATTTTGATAAAATATTTATATTTTGTAAAACCTTGAGCTTAGTCATATACCCTATTTACTGGGCAGCTTCTTAAGCCAACCCAAAACGATTGTAGAGTCTGTCCAGAAAATAGCCTTAGTTATCTGGAGTCTCAATGAACCGACAGCCTTTTCATATAAACGAGCGCCAACCAAAGCACCACAAAGTTCAAGCCTTGGAACTGTGGTAGGCTTAACAGGAGCTACCCGGCTTTTCGCCATAAGTAGATAGACAGAAACATTGCTATTTTCACCAACACTGCGAATGTATATACATGCTCCATACGCGCTCTGAAGCGTCCGTGAAAACATGCAATTCTACAGTTTTATATGAATCACAAATAACCCATCGTGGGACTCGCAATTTATTTAAATGTGACAAGTCAGATATTAGATTAGTCCATTCTTTGCTTACTTTAGACGACAGTTCATCATCCCAAGATAATTTTTCTAACCACAGCTGTTGCATTAGCATTTTGAGGCGAATTACAACCGGAGATACAATTCCTAACACATCGTATATTTGTGCAATCACTGACAAGACTTCTCGTTTAGTTTTTTGACTTGATAATGCCCGAAAAGGAAAGCTGAGTTCATCGGAATCCGTATTCCAACATAAGCCTAATGTTTTGCAAGGCTCACCAGCACCAATATTTAAGTCAAGGGTCTGTGGCGAAGCATCAGGTATTAATGTTGGATTATTTGACTTCCACTTTCTCAGGGGCAATTGCGCAGAGGCTAATTCATCAGTGACAGCACAACGAACATGTAACGCCTCACTAAAGTCATTACTTCCGGTGAGGAGATCGTCCACATACATATCGTGTTGGATGACTTCACTGACTTTCCGGTCGTTACAATCCAAACCTAACTGCATGAGGCACCTAGTAGCAAGGTAAGGTGCACTGCAAGTTCCATAACTGACGCGATTTAAAACATAAGATTTAAGCGGTTCACTTGGATTGTCGCGCCACAAAATTTGCTGCAAATGCCGATCATCAGGATGTACAGATATCTGTCTGTACATCTTCTCGATATCTGCGGCTATGACATATTTGTGTTGCCTGAACCGTATAAGGATTGAATGAATGTCGTCTTGGACTGTTGGTCCAATCATCTGAATATCGTTCAATGATATGCCAGTAGAGCTGGGGCTACTAGCATTGAATACTACTCTCAATTTCGTAGTGGAGCTGCTTTCACGCATTACTCCATGATGTGGAATATAAAATGCGGAAGCACCAAGTTCATTGTTACCTACCTGACACTCAGACTTAGACATATGTCCTAGCGATTCATATTCGTGACGTCGTGACAGCCCTGACGCATACACGTATCTCTGTCCTTCTGCACAGTTTAATTAGTAAAATTGAGAAAAACACAGATATTGTTCCAAAAATACAGTGTGATCGAGAGGAAACAAGTATAAGTGCGATTTTACTACAATAAACAATCTTTTTTGTCCCAAAAAGTGCTAAAAAAGTGGATAATTGTTGTGAGTTGACATTATAAAAATTGGTGCACGGGTAGTTTGCCCCCGAATAATTGAACACAACCCTCAGAACCGTTGATCTTAGTTGTTAAACTCGGCGCAGATAGTCTATACAGGGTCACAAATTCATCTACCCCACTAAGCGACGAATAGCTGAGCGCGCACATACAACTTACAACATCAATAATCGAAAGGGCATCGGTTCAAATCCTGGGCAGATTTAAGAAAAACTTTTATTTCCTTTATTTACATTTTTATTGTTGTTCTTGAGATTTATACTTAATTAAAATAGAGAATTTATTAGTGGAAGTATAAAATGGAACATTAAAAATATACACATAGAGAGAAAAAAAAAAAAGAAAAAAGTAACACTGGGTAAAGGAAAATTAAAGAGGCAAAATCGTAGAAAAATAATACAAAAGGTAAACATAATCAACATGCCTAAAACACATAGGTCACCACCAGCTGTAAACAAAGGGTCCTCTGACCCCGACAACCTGCCTGCGGAGAAGCGCAGAGCGCTGAACTCCCCACCTGGTGAATCTAAGTCGAGAACCCCAAAACCTAGAACTGAAATACCGAAGTCAGACCTGAAAGAGGTGGAAGGGATTCCTTCCACTGTCTTCGCGGGCTTTCAGCGCCAGTTCGCCGACTTTGTCGAAGAGATGCGGAGCTTTCGGATGGAGATGGCTGAGCTGCGGGAGTCTCTGCAGGCTGTGGTTAAACGCCTGGATAATGTCGAGCAAAGGGTAGCTGCGTTAGAGGAACGGGAGCCGGTGAGCAGTGAGGTGATGGGCAGGACGGCAGAATTGGAGCGCACCATCAGGGAGCTTCGCTCAGAGCTGAACGACCGAGATCAAGAGGCTCTCAGCGCGGACCTCGAGATCGGTCAACTGCCTGAAGAGAAGGGCGAAAACATCATCCACACTGTCACGCTGCTCGCCTCACGACTGGGCGTGACGCTGGAGGAGAGGGACGTGGTGTACGCCGAGCGAGTGGGTGCGCCTCCGGGCGCCGCGGGCGAGGGCCGCGCGCGCCGCGTCGTGGTGCGGCTGACGCGGCGCCACCTACGCGACGAACTGCTGCGGGCCGCGCGTGTGCGCCGCTCTGTCACGGGCGCCGCTGGGGGACGTATCTTCCTCAACGAGCGACTGACGCGCCCCAATCGCCAGCTGTTCTACCGTGTCCGTGAGGAGTGCCGGAAGCTTCAATGGAGGTACTCCTGGACGAAAAGAGGCCGAATCTTCGCTCGCCAGGATGATGGCAAACCCGCGTTTCAACTGCGCACTGCAGATGACCTCGCCCGAGTGTTCGGGCCGCAGGCGAACTGAGAACAGGCAACCTGCAAAAATGTACATAATTAATTTTATAATAATTCAAGCATTTTTTTATAATTTTTTCCATTCTACTTATTACTTACTTAGCCTTCCAATGTCACCTCCCCATATATTACTTTACCTTTTTATCGTGTGCAGCTTGGAAAACCTAATTTATATTTGCCATAAGAAGCAAAAGAAAATGCTATTTTTTACGATTTTTAATTTTTATTTGCATGAATGTGTCAATTTAAATTTAGCATGTAAATGTAAATATTACTTTAACAAAAAACCAAGGCAATATTTGCAAACAGTAAAAAGTATATTTATTCACAATAAAACCAACTACACAATATATAAAGTTACTACTACCAATACAATTAATTATAATACACATAACCTATACACACAAAACATAATTATATATACACTATACAAATCACTCTATTATAGCTATACAAATGTACAATATATTTACAGTATCTCATTTCATAATATATACATTACTACTACACTATACTACTATATACACAATAGAATAATACACCATTTAACTACACACTATATACTACTCCTACACTATTTACACAACCAAAATGTCATATACAATATACCTACATTAAATATTTACGGGGGACCCTCGCACAATATGGTCATATACTCAAGATATATATATAAATACATAAAATGAGTGTTAGAAGATATTTAAAAGTTGGGCTTTTTAACGCGGGTTCACTCGGTACTAGGCATGAGGAATTCATGGTGGCAGCACAGAACATGGCCCCGGATATCCTGGCTATCAACGAAACATGGTTAAAAACTGGGGAGGAAGATAGAGCACCTAAACTGCCGGGATACCGTCTGCGCCACATCCCTAGACCAGTTCAAACAAGGAGGGGACGGGGCGGTGGCGTGGGATTTTACGTTCGGAGAGGTGTGAATGCCCGAACTCTCCAACACCCTGCAACATCGGTGGTGGAGCAAATGTGGCTCAGAGTGCGCACGCATAATCAGAATATACTGGTTGGAACTGCCTACAGGCCGCCGTGGCAGGACGTGAATGAGTTTCTTGATGCCATCTCAGAATCTGTTGCTTCACTTGCAGATTTGACGGCATCATACTTGTCGGGGACTTCAATATAAACTGGCTCGGTCCTAGCAGTAGTAAATGTAGACTGCTTGGAGACTTTTTATGCAGCACTAGCCTCAGACAGGTGATTGACCAACCCACTCACCATACTGAACACAGCAGCAGCCTGATTGACTTGATTTGCACGGATGTTCGAGTTAATCAGGTCGAAGTCAAACACACCCCTGACCTGGGAGCACATGCAATGATAGTCGGTGAGTTTAAAGTAAAGAAGGAGAAGTTTCCACCCCAAACATTCAGCTACAGACCACTTAAGAACATCTTAGTCGATCAATTTAATAAAGATCTGGACGCAGTCGATTGGCGATACTATTATAAGATCAGGGATGTCAACACTCTTACCAGCACATTCACTACTTGGATCGCTTCATTATATGATCTGCATGCCCCAGTGACCACCAGAAAACTTCGACACCCTCCCCACCCCTGGATTACTGACTGTGTTAGAAGTATGATGGAAATCCGGGACAAATATCACAATCAATATAAGCTCCATAAATCAGATAATATTAGGGTGTGCTATAAAAATATGAAGCAGGTAGTACTCAGGGCCATTGAAAGCGAAAAAAGAAACTATTTCTCTAATCATATTACTTCAAATACTAATAACCCAAAGAAATTATGGAAAAATTTGAAATCTACTCTAATACCAAATAAAAAGAGCACAACTGATCTTCCACCGCACTTCAACAACCCTAATAACATCAATGAACACTTCCTTAACATACCTGGAGATGGGCAAGTGACAATATCCCAGCTGACATATTTCCAGCACCACAGGCATGGTATGGCAACCTTTTCTCTGCAGCCAGTCTCCGAGGATGCGGTGCTGAAAGTTGTCAATGGGCTTAAGTCCAATGCTCAGGGAAGTGATGGGGTGTCATTGAACATGCTAAGGTTGACAATGCCACAATCACTGGGACCTCTCACTGCAATCATTAATCAATCCATCATAGATGGAATCTTTCCTGAGGGCTGGAAGGCAGCAATAATCAAGCCATTGCCAAAAACTAGTGTTCCATCAACCCTGGCGGACCTACGACCAATCAGTCTCCTACCTATTATGTCCAAGGTCTTGGAAAAAGTGGTCTGTGAGCAGCTCACCAGATATCTCGAAGAGCACAATATACTTCCTCAAAGCAGTCAGGCTTCCGGAGAGGCCATAGCACAACCACCGCCCTGGCTGATGTGATCGATAGTTTGCTCACTGCGCAGGATCATGGTCGGCTCAGCATCCTGCTGCTCCTGGATTTTTCCCGCGCTTTCGACTCAATCAATACTACATTGTTGCTAGCAAAATTGGCTTACTATGGATTTGAGTCGGGAACGCTCAACTGGTTTCACAGCTACCTTAATGGGAGGCAGCAGTATGTTGAGCTGACGGCAGCTGATGGGACCAAGCAGAAGTCAGCTCCACGCGAGGTCAATCGTGGCGTACCCCAGGGGTCCATTCTAGGACCCATCCTCTACATCTTGTACAGTGCGGACATTACAGGTTGCATCAAGAACTGCAATTACCACTTATACGCTGATGATCTACAGATGTACTTTTCTTTCAGACCAAATGATCACGAAGCAGCAGCGGCCAAGGTAAATGACGACTTGAGGCACATCACAGAGTGGTGCAAAGCTAACTGCCTTGTATTAAACCCAAAAAAAATCTAAACTTCTGCTGGTTGGCACAAGATGCAACAGACAAAAGCTAGATGGGAAGCTCCTGAATGTACATATCAATGGGGAGCTGATAGAACATGTTCACGAAGCCAGGAATCTAGGACTGACCATAGATTCCCACCTAAAGTTCGATAGTCATGTAGCCGAGTGTTCACGCAACTGCTTTTACCGATTGAAACTGCTCTACAAAATCAGACCATATTTGTGC
Organism: Marasmia exigua; assembly: GCA_019059595.1. Taxonomy (NCBI): domain Eukaryota; kingdom Metazoa; phylum Arthropoda; class Insecta; order Lepidoptera; family Crambidae; genus Marasmia; species Marasmia exigua. The sequence goes on from JADPWL010000338.1 coordinate 8,952, forward strand.
GAGAAGTTGAGGAAATTACTCTGCGAGTCTTTAGTTCTTTCAAAACTGAACTATTGTGATGCGGTGTATGGGCCATGTCTTCTAGGAAGAACAAGCAACTTAATACAGAGAGTACAGAATGCTTGTGCTCGCTTCTGCTATCACATTCCCCCACGCTCACATGTCACACCATTTATCAATGACGCCAATATGCTGAAGATGGAGGCGCGCAGAAAGGTACATTTAGCCACACTGCTCTTCGGCGTTATTATGACAGGGAAGCCACACTACCTGTTTGAGAAACTTGAATGGGCTCGTGATAAATGCAGGAACCCACGTAGAACTTGCACTAACACCTTCATTACTTCGAAGCACCGCACTGTAGCGTTCCGGGGCTCCTTTAGACACGCTTCTACTCAGTGCTGGAATAATTTGTTGCCTCCGTTGCGTGAGCTGAAATCAGTGTTTACTTTCAGAAGACGGCTTAAACAACACTTACTGACAATTCAAAAAACGCCCAACTCACCGTCAGGGATTTCGCGACGCGCGACGGAGGCGACAGGCTCGGTGCCCCGGCGCCGCTGAGGCGGGCATGCTGAATCCCTAATACTCCTTTGGTCATCCTGGAGGTGCAAGGTCAGGGCGGCGGCGCGTAACATCAATGGTGATCAATTGGTACTCCACATCACTTCCGCCAATTGGCCAACGCCCTTCCGCTTCCAACGAGGGTAATACGCATTTCGAAAATGTCGTCATAAACATTTTATTTCACTCACTCTCTCCACACAAAAAGTAAAATATTCAAGCTACCTTACATTATGTATACAAAATTTTATTCATTTTTACATTGTCAAATTGGTTTTTTTTTTTTTTTTTTTTTTTAGCTTTTATTGCCTTGGCTGTTTATTCAATATCACATTGTAATTAGTAGTTGGAGCCACTGGAGCCCAATTCTCGGGATATGATATTTTGTCATCATACGATATATATCACCAAAACATAGTTTTTTGTATGGTTTTCAGGTGATATCCGGCATGTTTTTTTCATATCGAAATCCCCAGAATTGGGGTCCTGGACCCCAATTCTCGGGCTTGTGACATTTATTTTCATACGACATATATCACTAAAACATAGTTTTTTTGTATGGTTTTCGGGTGATATCCGCCATGTTTTCAAAATATCACGAACCCGAGGCTCCTGGTCGCATAACGATTCGTATTTTTTTTTTTTTTTTTTCAAGTATATTTTTTAAAGTGTTTGTGCTTTGTACTACCTACTGTTTTATTCTCATCATTGTATTGTGTCTAGCTTTTGAGTGTTGTTTGTATCTATCTGTATGTTATCAACTAAATTCTCTTCTTCTTTTTTTTTGTGTGTGTGTTTAAATATGTATTTTATTATATCTACCACATCACATATTGCCTATCTATAATAAGTACGTGTATATTTTTTTATTTATTTATCTACACCACACCATCACACTCGCTCGCAAACAGGTCCCGCCAGAATACCAGCGCTGCTACGGCAATGCATATATTGTAGTAGCAGCTAATGCTGAGGTCGGGACCTGATTGACCACACACTATCCACATCTCTTTGTCCCTCTTCTGTGTAATATTTGTTGTTTTAAGCCGTGTACCAACTGTATATGTTTGTTTCATGTGTATTGTGATGGTCAATAAATGTATTTTCTTTCTTCTTTCTATATTCCGCCATGAAATCCTTGTACATTTTATCAAGAGCGGGCTGCTTTTGATTTCTGCGCTCTAGTGACAATAAACAAGACTTAGCGCGATGAAATGAATCCCCTAGGACTTCTGGATTTTGTTTGAGAGGAAGGCGAACTGAAAACGGCCATCCTCGAGTCGAGTAGTATTTGTTATGAAATGTTCTTCGCATAGCTTTTCTTCAGAAGAAAAATGAGATGACTTGCGGCTATCGATTTCTTCCAATAGCCAAAATTGAGTGAGTTGCCTTTGTAAATCATGAGAGTCATCATAACAACCCAGCTGACTGAAGTTGCATTTAATTTTATTGATTGAAGAACAATCATTTTTACCAATGTTGATGGGACCAGAGACGACCCAACCAAGTTTTGTTTCCGTAAGCATTGGTTTTCCTTCTCCAAGTTTAATTCTCTGAGCACCCAATAAATCCCAAATAAATCAGCCCCTATGATGATATCAACTGGTGCAGGCTTGTGAAAATTGGGATCGGCCAAATGAATATTTGCAGGAATTTTAAGATCAGAAATATTGACTTTATGAGAGGGCAAATTCTCGGTGATCGTTGGCAAAACAAAGCATTGCAGTTTGGTAGAAAAGTCACCATTGAGTGATGTAATAGGCACACGACACATTTTATTTATTTGTGAAACTACATTATTAACTCCATGTAAAGATTTATCTACGTTGTACGCGGGTAGGTTCAATCGTTGAAACAAGGTTTCAGTCATAAGACATGAAGTACTGCCCGTGTCAAGCACCGCGCGAGCGATGTGCTCGTGGTTATGTTCGTCGAACAGTTTAATCATTGCGGTAGATAACAGTACTTCACCAGAGGGTTGCTTCACGCTGGCAGCTAGAGTAACATTACCATCCTCAGCAGGAGACAGGGGAGGAGGAGTGATACCAACCACTGGGCTTGCGGATAGAGGGACTGGTTTGTTTTTTAAATCGACATGAACCAGGGTATTATGCTTGCGGTGACAAATCTTACAGCCTACCCTTTTACAACGATTTGCGTAGTGATCACCTTTGAAACAATTAAAACATATTCTAAAAGATGGTAACAGTTGCAGTCTTTCATTATTTGACAATGCTAAAAATTGAGGGCAAACACTTAAATTGTGATGTAAGGTACACTTAGGGCAAGCTTGCGATTGCGTATTAGAACGAGTGATGCTAGCGCTTTCAACAGAAACCATAGTCTTCAGCTTTGACTGACCTTTTGTACTTGGAGAGTGATGATGAGAAGGACTAACACGGGACAGTTCTAACGTTTCATATAAATCAGCGCGCTGTCGCAAGAATGTGACAAACGAATCGAATTTAATAGGTTTATTTTTATCTAAACGCCCTTTATATTCTTCCCACTCGCGAAACGTTTTTGAATCCAACTTTTGCGTACTAATATGGATTATAAGTGTGTCCCAGGATTCTACGGGTTCTCCTAACGATTTTAATGCACGCAGGTTCTTGTTAAGCTGGTCAATCATTCTCTTCAACGTTGAGGAAGATTCCTTTGTGATAGGTTCAATATTGAATAATGATGAAACGTGATTTTGGATCAATAAATGTTTATTGTCGAACCTATCACAAAGTAGCCTCCACGCAACGTTATAGTTTTTAGCCGAGAACTCTATAGATTGTATTACCAGAGCAGCAGACCCTTCCAAGGAAGCCCTCAGGTAGTGAAATTTATTCACGTCATCAATGTCAGAATTACTATGAATTAAACTTGAAAAGGTGTCGTGGAACTCCAGCCAGTTATCATAGCAACCACTAAATTTGGGCAGCTGGATAGTGGGCAATTTAACTAGTCTATTACTTACGGATTTACCAGAATTGTGACTGGAACCGCTGCCAAGGTCGTGCTGCGATTTGGCAAAAACATTTAATAGTTCTTGAGCCCTAGCAATAATTGTATAATAACTCGACTCAAACTCTGATCGCTCTTTCAATCGCACTTCCTCATCATCTGCTAGACATTCCAAGTCGATTTGAACTTGGTCAAATTTGTCATACATTAACTCAAGCTTGCTAAGCCGCTTTTGCAATTCGTTTGCACAAAGCGGTGTAAGTGGTGGTTCGCCAAGGGACATAACATAATTAATAAATAGCGTTAACTGGCCTTTATAACTGCCCCTTTTCTTAATAAGTTCCTTCTCCTCGGTCATCTTTGGGAATGTGGAAATACGCCTGAAACCTGAATGCAATAAATAAGTACAATGTTATGAAACAATGTTTACATCCAATATTAACAAGAAATTTCTAACTTTCTTGCAATTACTTTGACTAATGCTTAACTTATACTTAGTACAGAGACAGTTAGTTACCTTCTTTGGGAACTATAAAGTAATAACATCAATGTTAAAATCAGTAAGAACAGGATAAAACAATTATAATTAAGTTTAAATAAATTTGTGCTAAATGGTCGCGTAGCAACCGCGACCTACCAAGATACCTAACTAAACGCAAAGTTGCCGCAAACAAACGACAAAAATATCAACAAATAAGTGCAATATAGTTAGTTCTCGAATGCAACAAATAATTTTAACACAGTTTTATCTATTAACTGACGAGATTTAACATAAAATAACAAAAACAATAATTACAACATGTATGTACTGACCTCCATATATAAGCATTTATGTACTACCTTTATTAGAGTATTGGGTGCAAATTATTAATTCCCCTACTTAATGCTGGTCCAAATAATCTTTCTTCAATTTATCCGGCGTAGTAAAGGGCCATGTGCGGGGAAAATCCAGGTTTTGGTGCGAAAAATAATTAAAAGGCAGCTTTTCCAAATTGGCGGTATAATGAAGTAATAAAAAAAAAGAAAGTACATAAAAAGACAAAGACATCAAATCCATTATGCCAAAGCAGAAAAATAAAAAAAAATTAAATAAAACTTCTAATGCCGTATGGCATACAAAGAGGCTCCAACACACACGATACAGCCAATAGTAAACATCCAATTAATAAACGTCACCGACCATGACAAAAATATCTTTTTAATTTTTTAATTATACATTTAATTACCACGTCAAACGAATGTTTAAATTTTCTTTACATCAAAAGGAATCAATGTTGCTACAAGCAAATCTCAACTGTCTGATTTAACAGTTAAGCATAATTTTCTGTGCAACATGTATTACTTTGACAAATTTACAAAAGGTAATAAGTGCTCATAGCGTATCAAACGAATCAATTTGAAAACTGACGAACCTTTCTTCCTTCCTTCTCGTTCTTTGACTGAACATACTAGAAAGAGGTTTTTATTTTTTACTAGTGAACCCTTACAGCTCCACTGACCTGAAATTTAGTTCGTCACTTAACATCAAAATAAATTATATCCTACATTTTACCTAACAGCTATCCTACCTACAATGAAAAAAAATATTCAAAACTGTTTCGTAGGGTCCGGGTTTAGCGCAAACAAACGGACGACAGATTGATACGTAATGTTCTATTAATGTTTTTATCGTCCTAATTTAGTTTTAGGTTCCAAAATATATTGAATGTAAAGATACAGTTTTCTTTTATGTATAGTAGTGATTTTAAAAGATAAAAAAATGAAAGCGTTATTTCCTAGTTTTTCTCTCATTTAGACTTTTTGAGTAAGCCGCTATGAAAAACCATTTTCTATAAACCTTCACTACAATGCGGAGCATTTTAAAACCAGTTCTATTTTAATTTCCTCCAGCTAACAAGACAAAACGTCGGATCCTTTTATGTGACTGCGTCAGTTACAAAGTTATGGCCCGGTGACAGACAGACGGGCAGATGGACACGGAGAGAGACAAACGATTGTCTCTGAAATAGACGCAGTAGCAGTTGGACTGCTGATTGCAAAAATAAAAAGAATGGACAAGTAATAGAACCCTTTATCATGCCTAAATATCTTACAACATAAATAGAGCTGGTTTTTAAGATGAAAAAAAAAGAGCCAAAGAGCCAGTGTGTTTAAGCAATCGATTCTCATTATGCCTAGTATCAAACACGTTTAATTTATGCAGACGTATGTAATTACTAAACTCCCCAAATCTTGAATCATGGTCCTAGATTACCCCGGGCTCCAGACCGACAGCTTTGGACGCGACCGGGAATTACGCGATGAGATCATTGAATTATTATTACTGTAGTATTAACTCACTGCCTCGGTGGCGCAGTGGTAAGTGGGTCGCACTTTAAAGCGACTGTTGCGCAAGAGATCCCGGGTTCGATCCCCGGGTCGGGCCAAAAAAATTGGTAAGAAATTCTTAGGGTTTGCCCGAAATCTGGAGGTTGGAGGTATTGTTCCCCCGTGCCTCGGAAAACACGTTAAGCCGTTGGTCCTGCAACCGATTCCTCTTCAGTCGTGTCATGCTGGTGTCCCATCGGAATATGAGGGTAAGGGAATAGCTAGTGCATTTGTGTTTGCGCACATTCTTGAGCACTATAATATATCCTGCGTAAGTAGTTGATCGTTACTATCGGCCACCGTGGCCATAATCGGTTAACTATAATAACTAATAACTCACTGCTGAGATAAAATATGTTTAATTTAATATTAATTGAGAAAATTTGACAGATTGTAGTAACCTGAAGGACGTCGGTAGTTTTGTGGCGAAATATAAAATAAAAAATAAATAAAACTTTATTGCAAAATCATTAGAACAACCTGATACTTATAATCTACTTATAAAAGGAATCAATTTTAAGTTTACTGCCTGAACTAGGAAAATCCTGTATCTCAGGCAAAAAGATATTTTTCGCGAATGCTTTATCTTACCGCAATTAATATTGCTTGACATTATCTACCAGACATTTCATCAACCCGATTCCACGATAAACCAACAATGACTAACAACAAAGAAATGTACCGCTAAACGGCATTTCGGTGGCTCGTTACATTTGCCCTGTTCCCTAAAAACTAGCGTTCATTAGTTTGGTGACTTGCAACCTCCTGGATGGCTGTAAGTTAATGGATGTTACATGAGCCCAGCCAAGCTTCGGGCACGGAATGAAAATGTTCAGAAGAACCATGTGATGTGAGCGTCATTTTAATTGCCTACGCTTTCTCTGTTTTCGAGATGACGACTGCATGGGAGAGGGATTCAATGCACAATATGTAAAGTACCTAAGTATCCTAATCGACACTGTGCTGTAATGTTCTGTACATTCAATTTATAAAAATATATAACCCATTAGGTAAATTATTTTGTAAAGCCACAATTTTCGTTTAAGGTGACAACGGGTAGGGCACACTAGCGACGCCAAGCGGTTTTAACTTTTAGCTACTAAACTGGATCTATTTTAAACAATTACGGGGTTACAACCTCTCGGCAAACACTTATACTATTTATTAAATAACCATGCACAAATGCGGACCCAACATTTGTACTTGAAATATTGATTCACGCTAAAAGTGGCCGCTTTTAGCGGTAATCAATTTTTCGCGTACAAAAACGAACCCAGCGTTTGTGAATGGTTATTTAATAAATAGTATAAGTGTTTTCCCAGAGGTTGTAACCCCGAAATTGTTTAAAATAGATCCAGTTTAGTACCTAACAATTAAAAACGAATGGTGTCGCTAGTTAGGGCTACCCGTCTCTTTAATGATAGATGATGATACTATTTTTAAAATGAGAAAAATATAGAAAATCTTATATAAACATATGTTATCTTGCAAAACGAATTAGAATTATAAATTAATAATTTTATAATTATAGGTAATTTAATGGATCATTTAGACTGAGCTCTTGGCGAAGTTTCTACCTAATGCATACGTAACTTAAAGACGACTGAAACAAATCAGTATTTGGAGTCTCGCTATAGTAAAATTATTGTATTTTTATTTGGTCTGCCTTGTATATCAAAAGAATAAATACATGATTATAAGATTAGGCATTAAAATAATGGATTGCACCTGTTCACCCTCTGTATCTTCATATTATATTAAGCATACGTCGAGTGACTGACATTGTAATATTAACTCCATTTTGCGGAAGCGTCGACTTGTTTCTAATGGCAAAGCTTTTTATTCTAACGAAATAATGTGATAAGAAATTAAATTGACCACATGGAAACCTTTTCGACGTTTTGAAGTGAAATGGTTGAAAAGTAATTTATTTTTCCGAGTAATAAATTAATATATTTAACCAGCACAAAGCAGACGATTTACTTAAGAATTAATTGCAAAAGATTACTATAAAAAACAAACCATACTAGGAATATGCTAGATTGACGGCCAACCTTTTCTAGTCGGAGAGGCACTTTAAGAAGAAGAAAAAGCTATAAAAAATATCAACTATGAATGTTGTTCCCTGAACGCTATGATCTGAACTTAAAAGTGTGAATAGGCTGTTACTAGAAAGACATGAACCAAACTCGGCCACATTATGACTTACCATCTGGTGAGATTGTGGCCGAATGTCTGGCGAACTAAAAAAAGTATATATATTAACCCAACAACCGTCGTGGTTAGTGATAGAACAGCGGGGTATATCTGGTCTGAATAATTTATATTTTCTATGTATTATAAATATGTATTTACAAAAGCATAGTATTATATGTATATATTTCTATTTCCACTGTTGATTCTAATATCCGTAACACGGGTGCTTGAGCTGCCTATCACGGAGTCGTGTCAATGTAGGTATATGATGTGAAATATCTATTATTATTAAAAAAAAATTATAATAATAATACAAAAACAATATTACCATAAGAACTTTGTGAGGGTGAGTCGAGGGATTATTATTACTATTTATAACTAGGTACATCAACGACTATCGTTATATGTATATATGCGTTTACGAGTCAGTGAATTGCCTGAGAATAAGTTTGTTCTGATATACTAATTAGTGATTAAACAATTAAGTATTTTTAAAATGTATTCACAAACAACACAGTACTTACAGTTAACCAAGAAAAACCTGTTATTGGCCTTATGTTATGTAACTTGCACGAAACCTATATGTAAACGCTGTTGGTTTTTTAAATAAATAAATAAATATCTGAATAGTTCGGCCAAAACAATAAGCCACATTTGACACTTTAACAAAATTTGACAATGTAACCTTGTAACAACGGTCATTGAATTTATTAATCTTTATATATTGTTAAATAAGCATAATTTCTTAACTTTTTTTTTTATTTATTGCAATAAAAAAGAAAATCACGATTTACTTTCTGGCAAGCGCGGATCCAGCATTCAAAAAACCGGCCAAGTGCGAGTCGGGCTCGCGCACAAAGGGTTCCGTAGCAGCAAAGTCCAAAATTACAGTTAAATCAACCTATCTCAAAAACTATAAGAGATACTTTGATCAAACCAAAAATCGTTGAAAGAGTTAATTAGCATGCATCACCTCTATTTTTTTTAGAATTTTATACCCCGTAGTTATAAAAATAGAGGGGGGGGACATACTTTTTTACGACTTTGAGAGCTGATATCTCAAAAACCGTTCACTTTAAGAAAAATGTTTTTTAGAAAACTTTATATCATTTTAAAAGACCTTTCCATTGCTACCCCACACGGGTATGTACATCGAAAGAAAAAATTTCATCCCTCAGTTACATGTATGGGGGGGCCCCACCCCCAATTCTTTTTTTTACTATTTAGTGTCATATTTTTGTAGCGGTTCATACAACACATATTCCCATCAAATTTCATCACTGTAGTACTTATAGTTTCCGAGTAAATCGGCTGTGACAGACGGACAGACGGACAGACGGACAGACGGACATGACGAAACTATAAGGGTTCCGTTTTTGCCATTTTGGCTACGGAACCCTAAAAAGGTTGTGGTCACAGCATTCAAAGTGACATTATTGAATCCCGTTACGCCATCTAGCGGTTTAAAAAATTTTAAGCACCCTCATTAAGTAGCGCCACAGACGCCTCGCTACGCGGCTCGAAGTTTTGGCGGCACGGCAATAAGTGGTCAAAAATGTGACATAAGTCATAACATGTCAGCATATCGTCTATGGCTCTTTGCTTCGTTCCAAATCACGCACGTTTCATGATTCATTGTGTTTTTTAAATTTTATTAAGGCTTATCGTTCATTATCATCAGCCTTTCAATCTCAATAGACCGTAAAAAGGTGACGTCACAAGTCTATTAAGGTTGTGGGCATGCCCATCGTGCCCACAACGGTGGATCCGCCCTTGCTTTCTGGATGATTCTCCGTAATTTGACCTTCCGGTTTATTTTCGTCTCAATTCCATGGGCTCAAAAATATTGTTTAAATTAGAAGTTTATATTGAAATCGGAAGAAGGTCAAATTGAAAGAAGGGTAGGTATCTTTGCGTGTTCTTATTTCAATTTAAAATTCTTATTTGAACAAAATTTTTGAGCCCATGGAATTGAGAGGGGGATAAACCGGAAGGTCAAATTTTGGAGAATCACCCTTTCTATTAAACTATTTATAAACTTATTAAAAAAAAACTTTTCTAAAGAATTAAACGTTCGTAAAATGTTGTATCTGTCAACGTATTTTCTTTTTAAGCTCTAGGGGTAATCGAATGAATACAATGTTTCTCGTGTAGGAATATTCCACCATTAAGAAAGTCACATTCTGATTAAAATAAACGTATTATTCTCTTGTTTAAAATAAAAATACATTAATAACTCGGTAAAAAGAAAAACCATGTATGGCACACATATAAGTCGCTTTGATTTTGAA
>JADPWL010000339.1:0-12093 GCA_019059595.1 Marasmia exigua
GGGGGGGGGGGGGGGGGGGGGGGGGGGGGGGGGGGGGGGGGGGGTTTTTGCTAGAGGCGACAAGCGAGCAAGCGATTCACCTTACGGAAAGCAATCATCGCCGCCCATTAACACCCGCGAAATCAGAGAGATCGCTAATGCGTTACCGGCCTTTTTAAAAAGGAGAACGCTCTTCTCTTGAAGGTTCCTAAGTTGAGTTCTGTGTCTGGGAGTGGTATTTATGATTAATAAATTATAATTGTAATTCCTCTGTTAACTGATATTCATGACTAGTACAGAATCGGGGAAACGTAATGAGTTATTGTATAACTTTATTTGCAACTTAAATTATAAACAGTACTCGTTTGTCAACTCATTCCTATCCAACCTCGAGTCAAACAGGCGACACCTCGCCGCATTAGGCCAGGTGTACAATATCTCCAAAATTGTTATTTTTGTAGTGTTTGGGTTGCACTGGGTATTTTCAATGAGGACTGCCAAGCATGAAAAATCCGCCAGATGGCGCACAAAAATAAATATTATCCGTTTAAAGGAAGGCATTCAGAAGGTTATTCGTCATTTTCGGCAAAAGTTATAATAAGTAGAGTCCTTATACACTAACAAATGATTTGAAACGGTTTTTGATAACTTTACATGTTTTCAAAAAGCGTTTCATAGCCTATTTTATCTGATGTATTTGTATTTGATGATCTACGGAAATTTAAATTGTTTTACATTTGTGTATGTAGGTAAGTGATTTTTACCCGACTACGGCGAAGCAAAAAGGAGGGTTATGATTTTGAACTGTATGTTTGTATCGTTGTTTTTCTGTTCCCTCATAACTTCTTTTTTTTATGTCATAGGTGGCAGACGAGCAGACGGATCACCTGATGGTAAGCGATTGCCGCCGCCCATGGACGCCCGCTATACCAGAAGGTCACAAGTGCCCTGCCAACCTTTAAACCCCCCTACCCTCCCTCACGCATTGGATTGGGCCTCCGGTACCCTCACTCACGCAGCAAAACACACTAAACTTCTAAACTAGTTATTATATTTGAACAAATGAGGTGTGGTTAGAAGCGCCTTGATTGTCTTCTGGTCATAAGCGACATGACGTCACGTTAAATTGACTACAGCGCCTTCTACAGGACTTAGAGTAAGGAACTAAAAAAAATTGATTGACGGTACCGTGTGGGGTATTAAATGAAAGAACTTTTTTAGCATATTTCAAATATTTAATTTTATTTACATAACTAAAAATATGGTAAATGAAAATAGACTTTAAAAACTGTCGTTTGGCAGTTCCTATTTCTGCCGTACCATTAAGAAATGGATCTCACCACATGTATTTACTCCTTCCTACAAAATGCATTCCTTCAATCGAAACGTGAAGAAGCATTTGGCGGGCCAGTATGGCAGTGCCAACGCAAGCAATGCCTTGGCGTCCGTTGTAATTATAACGTGGGTTCTCCTCCTGCCTACTATCAGGCTGATGAGAGCCAATATACTGTGTCACTTTGAAAATTTTTTTATTAAAACACGAGCGAGATTTTAGAAATACTAATTGTGCGGGACGGGACCCTTCTATTCTATAGGTCCCCTATAGCCCGTTGCACCTATCGCTGGATTGCCTCGCTGGGATTTTCTTGGGAGCGAAGAAGAAACAGTATTTTTTTCAGGTTTGTTGTTGGCTCCGTATTAGCTGGCGAACTGAGGCGAACTGTGTCTGTCCTCCGGGATCGCGCTACTTATATTCCCTTTCCCCCGCGCACAACTAGCTGCCTCTTACGCCAGCTCTCAGCGCTGAAGGCGCCGCTGTTGTGCGAGAGGGACGGGACTATTCTAAGCTATACCCTACTCTATCTATTGCCTATTGGGTTAGCTATCCCTATTCGAATTCTACTGTATTTTAGCGCGTGTAATTTCCCTACCTATCTAATGTCCTCCGTAGAGGGTGTGTACCTATATTAAGTTCAAAACAGAGCCAACATCTTTATTCAAATAAAACTTATTACTAATACAAATTCTTACAACTATCTTAAACTATAAAAATACAAACAAACTATAACTAACTTAACAAAAATATCTAACATAATAAAACTATACAAACATTACAACAAATTCCTATCTAAAAATCACTATATTGTCTTACACTAAAATAATCACTATTAATCACTTTTTACACTTAGTGTCAGACGTTCGGAACATTCTCCCGCCGTGAGTTGCGTGAAGTCCCAGAACGCAACTCATGCACTGGCTGGAAGAACGTCTGCAGTGGCTGGCTCCGCTGTCAGCAGGACCACCAACTTCCTCGTTGGCCTTCGTAAGACGCCACCCTGCGTCTTAACGTCCGCTGCTCGTACGACGCCATCGGCTCCCGGATAAACTGCTATCACTCGCCCCAGCGGCCAAGTGTTACGGGGCAAGGTGTTATCGACGATCACGACGATGTCTTCAAGCTGGAGTGGTGGCCCTCGACCATGGGGCTCCCGCCGGTATTGCAGCTCAGGGAGATATTCTTTGAGCCAACGGTCCCAAAACATGTCGGCTATCGCTTGTGCTGTCCGCCAGTTTTTCTTGCCTTGAAGATCATAGGAGTTAGTCTTCATCATTGGTGGATCAGCTGATGGCCCCAGGAGGATGAAGTGGTTTGGTGTTAGCGCTTCTGGATCCGCCGGGTCGACTGAGACGTGGGTGAGAGGTCGACTATTCACAGTCAACTCGACCTCGGCGAGCACGGTGGCCAGCACTTCCTCGTTGGTGGGGCGGTCATCCATGACGGCTGCTAAGGCGGTTTTCACTGTTCGCACCAAACGCTCCCAGGCCCCACCCATGAAGGGGGCTCCAGGGGGAATGAAGCGCCAATGTATCTTTCTTCTATTCGCCTCTTCTTGTGTAGTTCGGTGAATCGCCAGGCGTAATTCCTTCTCGGCGCCATGCAGATTGGTTCCATTGTCCGACCAGATAGTGTGTGGACAGCCGCGGCGCGCGATGAATCTTCTTAAAGCCATGACTGCCGAGTCGGTGGTAAGACTGGCAGCCATCTCCAAATGCACCGCTCTGGTGGTGAGGCACGTGAACAGCGCCACGTACGTCTTCTTGGTGGCGCGCCCCACAGTCGTCATCAGAGGGCCGAAGTAGTCGACTCCGGTGCAGGTGAAGGGCCGCTGGTGGTGAGCGAGCCGACCGGCGGGATGGTTGCCGGTCGGTGGCGCTGGCGGCAGTCCATCTTCTCCTTCGGCAGGCCACGCACTTGTGGATGATGTGGCGTGTCGTAGTCCTCAGTCCCAAGATGTGGAATTGCTGCCGACATTGGTTGATGGTGGCTTCCACTCCCTGATGATGACTGGTGCGATGGATGTGCTCGATGTAGAGCCTCGCGACGTGATGTTTCCCATCTAGAATGGGCGGCCTTTTCATGGCTTCTGGGATGCCTTCTGCTGCTGCTATTCTGGACTTGACTGCGATGACTCCGTTTACTATTTCCGTGGCGATGTTCTTTAATTTGCTGTCGTTGCTCACACGCCGATTCTTTGACAAGTCTTCTATTTCTTGTGCGAAGCATTCTTGCTGACTTGCTTGAATTATGGTGTCTTCTGCGCGCTTGAGTAGGCTGACCGGAACTCTTCTATATTTGTCTTCAATTGATTCTATTTTCTTTCTGTTTTCGGTCTTGTCCTTCTTTTGTTTTCCCCAAGTGGGATCTTGAGTCTTCTTGGCCTTAGTCCTCGCGTATGCAATTCTGTTCCTTTTCTGTCTGCATAACTCTATGAACTGCAGGACTCTGGCTGTGGCTCTGACTAGTCGTTCCCATCTTGAAAAACGACGCGGATCTGGTATGGCGGTGATTATCTTCTCTTCTATTTTCAATGTTCTTTCTTCCCCCGTGTCTCGGCTGGCTGCTATTATTTCGGTGGGCCAAAATGTGGGGTCTTCTTTAAGGAATTCTGGGCCGGTGAACCAACGATGATTCTCGTCGAAGTCCCGGGGCACGTCTCTTGTACCGTCGTCGGCTACGTTCATCTTCGTCGGTACCCATCGCCATTCTTCTGTTTTGGTGTTGTCTTCCAGCTCAGCTATGCGGTGCGCGACAAAAGGCTTGTAAGACCTCGCGCCCGTCCTTAGCCAGGTCAACACTGTTCGGCTATCTGTCCAGAAGAATCGGGCTTCGGGCTTCCTGTCATGTTCTTCTTCGACGCACGATGCCATTCTACTGCCCATGACTGCTGCTTGAAGTTCTAAACGGGGCACCGAGATGATTTTGAGAGGTGCGACCCTGGCTTTGGCGACTATCAGTGAAAGGTGAACTTCTCCGTCTTCATCTTCAACTCGCCAATACAGGGCTGCGGCATAGGCGGACTCGCTTGCGTCGACGAATACGTGAAGCTGCAGGTTTCTGCCTCGACTGTAGTGTGAGTAGCTTCGTGGTATGGAGACTCTGTTGAGGGCTTCCAGCTGTCTGGTCCATTTCATCCACTGCTCCGTCAGGTCTTCATCGAGATGATCGTCCCAGGCTGCGCTTCTTCTCCATAATTCTTGTAACATCTGTTTTGCCTTCACGGTGACTGGAGAGACAAGTCCCAACGGGTCGAATAATGACATGACTATCCGCAGGGCTTGTCTCTTCGTAGGCGTCTGCTGGAGAATGTTTTCTGGCAGTCTGGTTAGGTCCAAATTGTACTTGAGGACGTCTGATGAAGTCTGCCAGATCAGTCCTAAGATCTTCTCAGTCTTGGGCCCGATGGAGACTTCCTTCTGTTCTGAGTCTTCTTCCAACGCTCGCAGCACCTTCGGTGAATTGGAGACCCACTTGCGCAGATTGAAGTGAGCTTGATTATGTATGTGCTGAACTTGACGCGCTGTTTCTATTGCTATTTCTTCGTTCTCGAAGCTCTGGATGTAGTCGTCCATGTAATGGTTTTTCTCTATTGCTGCTGCTGCTGATGGGTACTGTTCTGTGAAGTCTCGAGCGTTTCTGTTCTTCACGTAGATCGCTGTTGCAGGAGAGGAGGTAGCACCGAATATAAGTGAAGTCATTCGGTACTCCTTGAGCTTCGCTGTTCTGTCTCCGTCACGCCATAGGTAGCGGATTGCGTCTCGGTCTTCAGGTATTATCTTGATCTGGAGAAACATCTCGGCTATATCGGCTGAGACTGCAATCTGGTGTTGCCTCATCTTCATCAGCACGCCAGGAAGGGACTGAAGCAGGTCTGGACCGGTGAGCAGTGCATCGTTCAGTGATATCCCCGCCGTTGTTGCCGCTGCGTCGTGTACCATTCGCACTTTCCCCGGTTTCATTGGGTTCAAAACCGGGAAGCACGGTAGGTACCATGTTCTGTCTGGCTTGCAGTGTTGCGGCGCAGGTTCGGCGTAGCCCTTGATGATAAGGGCATCCATCTGTTCGACGACTTTCTTCTTAAGTTCTGGGTCCTTCGCTATTTTTCTTTCTATGGCTTCAAGTCTTTTCAACGCGTATTCTCTGTTGTTCGGCATAACTATATCTTCATTTTTCCACAGGAGTGCTGTTTGGAAGCGGCCCGTCTTCAAGTCTTGTTGTCTTCTCTTCTAATATTTTGAGAGCTTGAGCTTCGGGGTCGCTTTTTGGTAGTTTCGGTGTAATGGTGAGCGACTCCAGTGAAAAGAAGTTCTTCAGCTGTGCGTCCAGATTGAGCGTGTCTTCCTCTATGTGTTGCACGAAGTTGACGCGATGTTTCACGTTGCGCGAACAGGCCCCATGTAGTACCCACCCCAATGGTGTGAGTGTTGCTATTGGTTGGTTCTTGGCACCAACTCTGGTGTCTTCGGTGAGAAGAAGTTGCCAATTGTCTTGACCAATGAGGACTTGAGGTCGAGCTTCTTTAAGTAGGACTGAATTGGCTAAGTCTTGAAGATGCTTGCACCCTTCTATATCTTCCTTCTTGACGGTTTGTGGCGATAACTTCAAGTTGTTGATTGACCGCGCTCTTATCTTGTGCTTCTTGCCGGCGCCACTGAGGGTTACTTCCAATCGTCTTGACGAAGATGTGTCCACCTTCGTCTCGCCTATTGCTTCTATTTGAAGTGGTTCTCGTGGTCCTCGTAAGCCTGCACGCTGCGCTAGGTCTTCATCGATCAACGTGATTGTTGACCCGTCGTCAAGGAGTGCGTGTGTGTTGATCTTCTTCACAGGGCCGATGATCTGGATAGGCACGATCTTCAAAAAAGCTTGCGTGCCCACCCCCGTCCATGTTGAGCCGACCGTTTCCTTCTTCTCCTCCCGCTTGTAGTGCAGTAGCTGGTGATGCCAGTAAGTGCACCCGTCGATGTTGCATTTGTTCCCCTTGCAGCTGTGTGATCTATTGCGGTAGCGAAGACAGCGGAAACAGAGCCTCTTCTCTTTTGCTATGTCCCATCTTGATGAAGAGTCTGCTTTCTTGAATTCTTCGCATGCTGTTGCTCGATGGTCCGCGTTCCCACATATGGGGCAGCCGCTTAAAGTTTTCTTTTGTTGTGGCTTGACTTCTTGCGTGTTGAAAGTTTTCTGTCTTCTATTTACTTCCGACACGCCTTCAGGCTGCGCGTATGGGCCGCAAATTTCGGCTTCTCTATTAAGGAAGCGCGCCAGCTTGACTATTTCCGGTTCTTCTGTTCTATGCACCGCCGCGAAGTCATACCACCGATATTTGAGTGACGGTGGCAGTTTCTCTATCGTTATCTTGCAGACTTCAGGGTTGTACAAGTATTGCTGCTTTCCGATGGCTCCCAGAGTTGCTACTATGTTGGCTATTCTGCTTGCGAAGACGCAGAGTTCTCGAGGTGCATCGGTGAGACGAGGCAGGCTTCTAATTTTCTCCATTTCTGCTATTGCGATGGCATCCGGTCTTCCAAATCTTGCTTCAAGTGTTCGCATAACGCTATGTGGGTCGGCGCTATAGATGAGGAGGCTCTCCACCGCTTCTCGAGCTTTCCCTCTGAGGCTCTTGCGTAATCGGGCCAGGTTCTCGACGTTGGTGAAGCTGTGATGTGACTCGATGTACGCTGCCTTGAAGCTCAGCCATTCATAATGTGACCCGCCAAAATAAGGCAGCTCATGAAGCAATCTTGAAGACTGTTGACCGGTGCGCGCTGCTTGAGTGATGGCAGCAGCTAGCTGTGTTATGTCGATAGGGTTGCTAGCCGCAGCCGGTGTAGACGCCGCTTGAGCTCCCGCTGGTGGTGCAGTGTAGTAGCTCGCTGGATCAGGCGCCGCATATTCTTGATTGGCTACAGGCGGCGCATAGGTTGCCGCCTGTGTATGCGGTGCTGGTTGGCTGTAGGCTCCCATCGGTGTAGGCGGCGCTGGTAGACCGAAGACTCCCGCCGGTAAAGGCGGCGTAGGCAAGGTCGAATGCCCCCGATAATAGGGGCGGTGCTATGAGGCTGCATACTCCCGCCGCTGTATGGAAGGCTTGAGTATTTTCTATTGTAGTTGGCTTCTCCATAGGCGGTGGGTTTTCATTATTTGTAGTATGCGGCTTATTGGCGATAGCTAGCTGACGTTGCATACTATCGGTTAGCCATTGTTCCAATCTTGCGTCTTGATCTTCTTCATTGGCTGCATCTTCAAAATCAGTTTCAGAATCAGCTTGCAATGATTCTATTTCCGCTGAGGCAAGCTTGATTTGCAACCGAAGAAGCTTTTCTTTTGCTTTACGAAGCTTCGCTGCTCGCTTGGCTGCTGCTGTAGTGGACGCCTTGTCCCCCTCCGCACCCTCTTCCTGTTGGGTACGTCGGAGGCTCTTCGCTATTTTTTCAGCTTTGTTGCTAGGAGCTAGTTGCGCAAGTTGACCGCGCTCCGGTACTGTTGCTTCGGCGGACGCCTGCGCGGCCGACAAGGCCGGCGCGGGCGTTTTGATGGCTTGCGCAGCTTCTAGTTGCGCAAGCGGAGCGCGCTCTGTAGCGCCGGTGATTGCCCGTGCGGTTGACATGGCCTGCACGGACGGTGCTCGCTCGCTTCCCTGCGCGGATGTGCCGCGCCCAATAGGCGCCGATACTGGTGGCGGGCTTCTTGTGACGGGCTTTCTTCTATTACTATCCCGCGCAGGTGATGCTCTTGCTGTGTTGACAGTCGCCTTACTGCTTGCGGTGTCCCCGCTAGGCCCGCTACTGGATCCACCAGTGAGGGTACTAGCGGGCGTCGTCGCTGTTGACGGTGTTGATGTATCTGGAGCGGTGGAACCCGTAACCTCGGTCGCTGTTCCAGATTCGTGTGATGTGAGGTACGGGCTCACACGGTGTGACGACCGCGATGTTGATCTTGACCGGGTAAATACTGGCATCTTCGCCTTTTCTATGGCGCTGTATCCGTCGAGGAGATCCGGCTCGAAGGACCAAAATGTGCGGGACGGGACCCTTCTATTCTATAGGTCCCCTATAGCCCGTTGCACCTATCGCTGGATTGCCTCGCTGGGATTTTCTTGGGAGCGAAGAAGAAACAGTATTTTTGGGTTTGTTGTTGGCTCCGTATTAGCTGGCGAACTGAGACGAACTGTGTCTGTCCTCCGGGATCGCGCTACTTATATTCCCTTTCCCCCGCGCACAACTAGCTGCCTCTTACGCCAGCTCTCAGCGCTGAAGGCGCCGCTGTTGTGCGAGAGGGACGGGACTATTCTAAGCTATACCCTACTCTATCTATTGCCTATTGGGTAAGCTATCCCTATTCGAATTCTATTGTATTTTAGCGCGTGTAATTTCCCTACCTATCTAATGTCCTCCGTAGAGGGTGTGTACCTATATTAAGTTCAAAACAGAGCCAACATCTTTATTCAAATAAAACTTATTACTAATACAAATTCTTACAACTATCTTAAACTATAAAAATACAAACAAACTATAACTAACTTAACAAAAATATCTAACATAATAAAACTATACAAACATTACAACAAATTCCTATCTAAAAATCACATATTGTCTTACACTAAAATAATCACTATTAATCACTTTTTACACTTAGTGTCAGACGTTTCGGAACACTAATAATTAAAAATAATAATAGTCAGTGTACCGGACTGAGTGAGTGAGTGTACCCGAGGACCAATCCGGGGGAAAGGGGGGTTTAAAGGTTGGCAGCGCACCTGCCACTCCACTGGTATCCATGGGCGGCGGCAATCGCTTACCATCAGGTGATACGTCTGCTCGTCTGCCACCTATCACATAAAAAAAGTCAAAACACTTCCAGTAGGTACTCACTGTATACAAGACCTCTTTTATTTAACAAGGCCTTTCATACAGAAATTGCTTATAATTGGAAAGTGTGTTAATTTCTCCTGGCCCTTTTTTTTGAAGCGCTCTCATTGTGTCCCAGGCTTAATCAGAAACAGGCGTTTGCCACTTTGTCTTTGATTATACGAGGCTATAGCAAGCTTCCATTGCCAGGTTTTTAGAGATCAGTAACACGAACGGTAAAACGCTATGCGAGTACTACTTAATCTACAAACAAATTCGTTTATCCAATATCACATACATTGACCTGATTTCATATTGAGTGAAAAAACCCAAATATCTTCGTAGATATAAAAAAAAATTCTTTCTAAAAATAGAAACTTGTATTTTGTTTGTTTGTATAACAAAACACGATTCGTTTAAGGTGACGGTAGGGCACACTAGCGACGCCAATCGATTTTAATCTTTAGCTACTAAATCGGATCTATTTAAAATAATTTTGAAAACAGCCACTTTTGGCGTGAATCAATTTTTCGCGTACAAAAACGGACCTAAACTTTGTGCATGGTTATTTAATAAATAGTATAAGTGTTTGCCGAGAGATTGTAGTCCCGAAATTGTTTAAAATAGATCCGGCTTAGCAGCTAAAAATGAAAATCAATTGGCGTCGCTATTGTGCCCTGCCCGTCACCTTAATGTAGAGATTTTAGCACCGGTTGAGACGCGGGTCGCGAGTTCGATTGGTGCACCAAAAACAAATGTTTATTGATGAAACGGATATTAGTGTTGGATCTCGGTATTTGTGGTACCTTCATTGTTACAGGTTTCCATAGTGCAATGAAAAACCTTAGTTTGGGACCATAACAATATTGTACCTATGTGATGTTCTATTTTCTTTTTTATTAAAAATAAATAAATTAATGAGGCCGCCTTCGTTGTAGCTACATATCTTGTAATATCTAGTTTGAAGTTTTAATACTTTATTTTCAGTGCAATAAAGGTATAATACGCGTTCAGTGGTCTGATTGGTAGAAATTTCACCCGGATTTTGGAAGGTGTGGGTTCGTGTCCCGCCTGAACTCGAGATGAAATTTTTAAGTGTGTTATTTACTTAAGAATAAACTGCAAAAGATTGCTATAAAAAATAATAACTAAAAGTATAATATACTTATTAAAGTATATTATACTTTTAGTTATTATTTTTTGCCTGACCCGCCATTAATGCATAATATGCATATTAATGCATATTATGCATTAATATGCATATTATGGTTAAGGTAAGGCGGCCCTCACTCAGCTTATGTCACAATAAGCTGAGTGAGGGCCGTTTAAACTACACGTCATAACACATCATAATAGTCATTTGGCACTGTCTGGACATGGTTGAATATAGTTTTGTTTTTTTTTCCTTTTGTTTTATTTATATGTAATTTTTAATTGTTTTATGTTTTGTTTTCTGTTTGTGCCAAATTGTGTTCTGTTTACAATTGCTATAAGTTCTGTGTTGTGATGTCTATAATAATAAATATTTTCTTTCTTTCTTTCTTTCTTCGCTATTGACTCCAAAGCAAAGTGATTAATGTTTAGGTATGCATAGTGTGCCCGGAATCTGAAAGCTGACGGTCTTGTATCCAGGGGTACACTGTTTCACTCACCGAGCTGATGTTAGGAACGCAAATAGATTTGAAAAGAGGTGTATGATTCAGACTTGAATCACGACCCCCCGGATTGAAAGCGTGTTCTTATCCACTGAGTTACCATCGCTCTTGGGCGCATATACGTCTATTTACGGCAATCAACCTTTACATAACGCTATGTTTCTTATATGTATCTGGTGTTATTAAGCAATAAACGTATTTGTATTCAAGAGATAAAAACCTCTGTGGTTATTTTGGTTTATTCCGAATAAACCGTTATTTTCTCCCCAAGCATATCTAATCAGAGGTTTCAACCCTTCCTATAGGTAGGGATGTAGGAATTAATGGTAGGGAAAGGATAGAAAACCGTGCGTGATTTCATTTTTACAGCGCCACAAAATGTGTGTGCTAAAAATTTACACGCTGTTATATTTTATTAAGGTGACGGGTAGGGCACACTAGCGACGCCAATCTATTTTAGTTTTTAGTTACTAAACCGGATTTGTTTTAAACAATTTCGGGGTTACACACTCTTGGCAAACACTACTATTTATTAAATTACCACGCACAATGTTGGGTCTGCTTATTTTAAGCAGCTTGGTAAGTCCAACTTCCAGAAAGTCGTCGATCGACGAATCCAACTCGGCTGGGCAGCGTTCGGGAAGCTACGCAGCATATTTTCGACCCATCTACCGCAGTGTCTCAAAACGAAAGTATTCAATGCGTGTGTATTGCCAGTGATGACATACGGAACCGAAACGTGGCCGCTTACAATGTGCTGATTAAGAAGGCTCAAAGTCACCCAGAGATCTATGGAGATGGCTATGCTCGGAGTCTCTCGGCGTAGATACAGACCATAGCCAAAAGGATTGCATGCCTCAAGTGGCAATGGGCAGGGCATATAGCGAGGAGAACAGACGGCCGGTGGGGCAGAAAGGCCCTCGAGTGGAGGCCACGTACGTCGTAGGAAGTCGCAGCCGTGGCAGGCCCCCCACAAAGTGGACCGACGATAGATCGCGGGAATCCATTGGATGCGGGTGGCACAGGATCGATCTGTGTGGAGAACATTGGGGGAGGCCTATGTCCAGCAGTGGTCGTCTATTGGCTGAAATGATGATGATGACATAAAATAAAGTTAAATTATCGTTACAGACTTTGCATTTTACTTAAAATTTCACGAGCAATAAAAATCAAGTTATTAAAACCATAGAAATGTATTAGCCCACACATTTGTCATAATGTCCTTACGTTGTGTTAGACCCTCGTCATTAATGGTATTAGCCTTCCGGTCCAC